>JACXGK010002141.1:47277-58696 GCA_016801125.1 Novumbra hubbsi | reverse complement strand
GGAGGAAGGTATCTGTTCATACAGCCGGCTAGGTGAGCACGGAGGAAGGTATCTGTTCATACAGCAGGCTAGGTGAGCATGGAGGAAGGTATCTGTTCATACAGCAGGCTAGGTGAGCACGGAGGAAGGTATCTGTTCATACATACAGCAGGCTAGGTGAGCATGGAGGAATGTATCTGTTCATACAGCGCGCTAGGTGTGCACGGAGGAAGGTATCTGTTCATACAGCAGGCTAGGTGAGCACGGAGGAAGGTATCTGTTCATACATACAGCAGGCTAGGTGAGCATGGAGGAAGGTATCTGTTCATACATACAGCAGGCTAGGTGAGCATGGAGGAAGGTATCTGTTCATACAGCCGGCTAGGTGTGCACGGAGGAAGATATATGTTCATACAGCCGGCTAGGTGTGCACGGAGGAAGGATGACAAAGAGAAATAATGGGGTGAACTGTTCCAGGGTCAGGAAGGACCAAGAGGGGGAAATGGTGATTGAAAATGTTCCAGGGGGAGGAAGTTACATTACACAAGATTTTGTGTGGATTGGTGTAATGGCGTTCACTAAAATTGTACTTCTTCATCTGTAAAGTAGCCAGGTTTTATTTACTCGCAGGCCATTCAGCTGAAAAGCCTAGTTAAAGGTAGAAGAGGAACATAATTAAGTTCATTAAGTTAATTGCTTTTGATAACGAGCAAAAAGTAGGGAAATAGAAAGGAACCAATCACTAATTAAGTCCCATCATCACATTAGAATAAATGAACATTATGCAGCTACATCGCTTTTATGTTGTTGCATATTTATTACACTAAATTAATTTAATATGCCCCATATAAATCATGCAAATTTATGAACTGAAGGTTTCGTTTTATTATAGCATATTAAGTCATGTTCAATGTAGGAAGTGTCGTAGAAATTAAGCAATACCCAAGGTTAGCCATTGTTTTTTATGGCCTTCTTGTCAATTAATACTAAGCTGTCTTTTAATGCACTTAAATGTGCAATAGAGAAAGGTGAGGGCGTTGACTAAGATCATAAGCACGACGGACGCTTCACATAATCCAGGACTGTCAGGAATTGATGAAACCAGATTGAAACGTGACATTTTCTGGAGATGCTTGTTGCTAACTCTAAGAAGATGGATGTTTTTTAGATCAATGGACTGAAACAATAAGATGTTATATTTCAAAGCAAAATGTAGCGAATGTGACTCAAGTTTTCTGGTTTCACAAAACATCTAAATGTAAACATCCTCATGTACCTGTATTTCAAAGGTTAAATATTCTAAATGAGAATGTACCCATGAAGAAATAGAATTGTGTCTTCAACATTTATTTTTACATTTGGCCTTAATACAACAGTTTGTTGAGAATTGTTGGTTATCCATAAAACATTTTATTAATACTCTGCTTAGTTTATTATAACATTTATAAAACTGTCTAAAACACTGCCAGCTCATACACAAAAAAAAAATCGGTTTTGTCCTTGTCCTTGTCCTAAATAATAGTTTTTTTTCACTGGGCCAGAAATCCATGATTGAATAACAACGTGAAAGAACGTAGACACACCGTCATGTCACATTGTAGTCAATGAAACATGCACAGGAACTTCCCCTTTACAGATTATTCTCAAAAGAGTGCACAGATCATTATCAGTCAGTGGCAATCAGCAGAAAGAAACATCACTGTCATCATTGTTGGGATGTTTTTCCACCCTGACTACTATCATGGGGGTTTCTTGTAGTATTCTTTGGGTAAAACCGTAAGGTTGCACAAACACCGTCTACAAGACACCTGGAATATACAAGAAGTTGACTTTTTCATACTTCTATGGATTCAGCAGTTTGCAATTCAACCTCCATGTATCGAGGAAACGGCCAACAGGTGGCTTGAGGTGGTGGCTGAACCATGCAAGGTTTTCTCTGCAAACCTCCAGGCAGCCCAGGGAGCAGGACCCTGCCAGCAGTTATTCAGGGGCAGGCCTGCCGCTAGAACCAACCTGTTGGTGATCTGATATGCATGGGCAGGCACGTGGATCCTACTCACCAATGTAGGACAGTTACCTCAGCATGAGGGATGTCAGTTACCTCAGCATGAGGGATGTCAGTTACCTCAGCATGAGGGATGGAAAGCCAACCACTTTTTCATGAGGCTGTATGATGGTAAAATACACAGCTGTCAATCAAATTCGAAAGCTTTTAGTAAATGCAGTAGTTACTCATTCTTTGTCAGTTAGTGATCAAATCTCATTAGGTACAGTATTGTAAAGCATCTTACCCAAGATCGCCCTAGTCTGATTAGAGGACACAGAAAACTCTACCTCATAACCCCCCCCCCCCCACAAACCCCCCACCATTCCCCATGAAATCTGGACACTCTCACTTGTACCAATACAATTAGGGTTATAACAGTTTCCTCATCCATAATATCTGTATTATATTATACCATCATATTAATATATATTCTGTTAAGGATGAGGTAGCACAAACCGGTGAAGAAAATGTGCATTCTTGCAAAGGGTCATTATTATTAGGCCCTACTTGCAATCAAACCATGAGTGTGATAAGAAATGAGTCTAGTATACACTAACATCATAAGTGAGATATGGTCTAATATACACAGGGGAGGTTATGTCGTTTTAAGATAATCAGACAATTTAAAATGGTATCCGTGGCAAAAATAAACATGTGGACGGTGGCACAATATTGCAGAGTAATGTAACGCGTAGGTCACAGTGTTTCCTGTGACCCGTCCGTGCGCTGAGAGGATTCTCATATAAATAATGGATGCAGACAATCTATCCGCAGCTGTATCATCTGCGAGAAAAAACCCTGCCGTGTTATTAGACGAGCTAATGTGGAATGAAAAGCACACAATGACTTAGAGGCAATAGCTGCACAGGGTTAAACGCCGAGCAAATCAAATCCAGAGACAATCTGTGTTGCTCCTGCCTGTGTCAGGAACTTTTAAACATGAAATGATTCTTAAAAACCCTCCTTTTAAATGACAGTCCTGTCGAGCGCGACCCCTGACACACCATTGGCACGGTGAACACGGTTGCGTTGGTTCGCCGAGGAATATTCAAACGGCGCTTTCTAAAGCCTGGAGCGCGGGTCACAACGCTGTGATTGTTCCTAACTACTGCAGGGGCTATCAGCGGGCAAGGTCATCTCTCAGTCGTTAGCGAATTTCTGGTGCGCCCCTGTGCCATTAAAGTGATACGGACGGAACATTCCCTGCAATTTAGCGGCAGTAATAGATGGGGGTCGCGACGGGTCACTTCCAATTTCCACTCGGAGAGGAGAAAAATGGAAACAACTCATCTGCACAAATTTGAATAATTTGCTCACTCAAAAAAGGGAAAAAAGAAAATATGATGGGATGATGAGTAAGAAGGAGAGGATAAAGAAACTGGGGGAGGAGGAGGAGGACGCTGTTGCACTATAATGATCCACAGAGCTGTGGACCGGCCTGCGAAGGCTAATGATGGAGGAGACAGAGGAGCGGATCCAGATGCAGGAATAAAGCAGCCTTTTCTCTGCAGTCGCACATGGAAGCCTGCATTGCCTCTAGTGAGCTTTTAAACTTATCATAAATGTATTAAGATTGCGCCGGGCCATGAAACAGCTGTAGACAATTAATCTTCTGCAAATCTTATCAGAGGAATTGGTTTCTGCAAAGTAACATCTGCTGCGAGAGGCGATTATTCATGGGCAACACACACCCTGCGCGCTTTATGCATAGGGCACGATCATTGCCAATGAAGTACAAATTTATCGTTTTCCCTGTTCAGTAAAAATAACATTCAGCAGCATTAAAACATCATCCATCAACATTGTCCAGGGGCTCTGGGTGATTCCAGGCAGAAAAATTAAAAAGTATTCATTTCGCTTGGAAGTTGCAAATTGTGCTGCTCTGCTGAACTGATATTTGAAGTGCTGCTTTAGAGAATGAAAATGCAGCAGTGAGGTTGTGAATTCTGATTATACCGAAGGAAAAGAGCAGAATCCCCCAAACCACTGAAAAGCCTCTACAAAATATTTTTTCGGAGCCATGTTAGGTGATATTCTGCAGGAATTATGGTAAAAATTACGTTTACTATGCACTTTATAAAAAAGGGTTTCAAAAAGTTTATTCTGTTTTCATCATAGGAATATTTTAGATGTTTTCAGGAAAAAACTGTTCTTCCCTTTTATGTGCCATCTGGAGCCCTACATGGAATAGGATGTTGAGTCCTATGTGGATCCTGAAATGATTCTTCTGGAATGTAAAGCGCACTACCAAATACCTTGCAAGGGTTATTCAAAGATGGGTTCCCAATAAGAACAGCCGATGATTCGTTTTGGAACCTTTAAGTTTCTGTATGTTCATTAAAATGTTTACTTTCCGTCACTTGAATAATTATTCCAAGCAGGGGAAAATGCAAGATTATTCCCAAAATTGATGGAAGGGAAAAAATTACAATTGTAGTTTGTGCGGAAAGATGTATTTATAGTTTATCTCATGGGTTACCTTTCCTATTGTATCACAGCAGTTATGTACAATGGTGCTGTCTGGTACTATATTGTGTATAATTGTAAAGGAATAACTAAAAGTAATATAATTGAAGTTGCATTACTGAATGTTTACAGAGTTCCCAAGACATCGTCTTTATTTTCTCTCTATTAATTCCATCCTCGTTGTGTCGTCTTCATTTCCCAACTGTCGCCATCCCACAGATGGCAATATTATTTACAATATAGGCTGTTGCCTGGAGCCGAGCCAGATGCAATCTTAATAGGAATTTGATCATCTGTAATTTTGGCTGTGTGTCAATTTGTTTTTTTTGTTTTTTACAAAGCAAAGCCAATAATATGGCCCCCCAATACTTTTGACTATTTTAGAGTTATTCGGGAAGACAAACTGAAAGGTTAAGGCCTCTGTGCAAAGCGATGTGCATTAGACAATTAGACCAAATGGGAATTGCATAAACTAAGCAAATATGCTACTTATGTCAGTTAAATGTAGATTAGGATCTGATCTAGAATCGGGTGTTTTTCTGAATCTGGATTCCCACATAGCCATGGCACTGGTAGGTAGGCCTACACAAGGCTCTGGACGTTTGTGCATTGCATAGCACAGTCGTTCATCAAGGGCACTCAATTATTCCCTGCAAATCAAAGCCAAGGACCGTCCCTCTCGCTCTACGCCTGGCCTGCAATGGAAAAGCCATCTGAGAAGTGTGAAGAGTTCCGTCACACTGAGCTACCTGCTCACGGGGAGGAGATGATGTTTAAACCTGAACATGTATTGTTCAATATGACATGCTCAATTTATCATTAGTTGTGAAAGAGAGAACGGATGAGTACACTTTCAATTTAGTTCAGTTGCTTTCTTCATTCATCACAGCCTTCCTCATCATCCATCATTTCTCCCCCTTTGATTTGTACAAAAACACACTTTCATAGTATAATGCAATTAATCATGAAGGCTAAGATAATTTTATATTAATGGACCAAGACATTTATTTTATTATTTATTTGATGAACCTCCACCACAGTGAGTTTCCTTGAATCCCCTTCTTGGATTAGATAATATCCATTGTTCAGTGGGCATGAAAGTGACGGAGGGCGAATGTGTTCCTTTGGTATTGTTTCGTTAGAGGTTTATGTACATTTCCAGAGAGTGGTCTCCTTCTGTCATCAGCACCCACTGGGCACGCCTTTTATCCTCATATAACAAGTCCTAAGAAATTGGAAAAGTTGCCGCAATAGATAGGAGGTGACCTGGAAACAAAAGCAATCACAGGGGGGAGAGTGAGGAGCGGAGTGGGGAGCAGGAAGCCCCTGCCAGCCCTCACCACACTCCACGTTCAAGGTGATATTCTGCTCCTCTGTCAATAAAAGAAGAAATACCATTTGAGGTGCCGGGGCTGAGGGCAGAGTGAGGCCGGCAATTACACACCTTCATGTACCTCACCAAAATACGTCTTCCATTAACCTCACCAAAATACGTCTTCCATTTACCTCACCAAAATACATCTTCCATTTACCTCACCAAAATACATCTTCCATTTACCTCACCAAAATACGTCTTCCATTTACTTCACCAAAATACGTCTTCCATTTAGCTCACCAAAATATGTCTCCCATTTAGCTCATCAAAATACGTCTTCCATTTAACTCACCAAAATATGTCTTCCATTTACCTAACCAAAATACATCGTCCATTTACCTCACCAAAATACGTCTGCCATTTACTTCACCAAAATACTTCTTCCATTTAACTCACCAAAATACGTCTTCCATTTAGCTCACCAAAATACGTCTTCCATTTAGCTCACCAAAATACGTCTTCCATTTAGCTCACCAAAATACGTCTTCCATTTAGCTGCTCACCAAAATACGTCTTCCATTTAGCTGCTCACCAAAATACGTCTTACATTTAGCTCACCAAAATACGTCTTCCATTTATCTCACCGAAATACGTCTTCCATTTAGCTCACCAAAATACGTCTTCCATTTACCTCACCATTGTTAATTTCCCAACCGACACAATGCATTCTTCTGCCACGAAAAAGGAGAAACAAGACTGTTGACATAATTAGTGGCCACACAGGGCCTGATATATCTGTTTTATTTACACTTGGAAAAACAAATGAGACCAAGATCTCATTTATTGTCGGGCTACAGAATTAGATTTATAACAGAATGGAAAACACATTAAGACTAGCAAACTAAATTCCCTCTATAATGATAATTCAACAAGTGTTTACACTGCGTTATAGGCACAGTGGACTTCAACTGAAGGTCCTCCTGGTTACATGTCTAATGATTACATTTAATTTAACTTTCTAATTGGTAATAATGGTGAAAATGTTGTTGGTTCTTTTCAATATACTCGATACACTACTAAACGTGTTGTCTTACACAAAATAAGGGTCCTTTAGGCAAAAGATTTGCAAATGGTTGATGGAAAGGAGGAAGCATTCCTTTAAGTCAACCGCACATCGAATCAAAAGATTCCTTTCAGCATTTGATGATAACTAGATAAGAACATAATTATTTCTCATACTAAATTATCTTGAATTTAACCACAAATCAATCAGCTCTCCACTTGAAGAACTTCAGACTCCATTGTAGCTCAATCAAAAAAAATCAATGTGGCCCAATTAAAGCCGGTTTCATTAGTGTATGCAAATCAGACAAGAACATGGAAGAGTTGGTCTTATATTTCCCCCTCCTGGCCACTCGTCACTGTGGAGGGTGTGGAGACTCACCAACAGGCACAAACACACTAGAAACACACCGAATATGGAAATCCTTGAAACTTTGCGCAACTTTGTTAAAGATATATTTGAGTTGTTAGTTTGAAACTAGAATGTCGGTGATGCTGCATGTCCGTCTATGACAGGTTTGCTTTCCGTGGTGTTAAGCCTGATTTGGTCCTGGCTATGGTTTGACAGCATCACGGTACACATAGGTGAGCTATGGCCTAGTCTAACCTGGGAACACACTCCTCACACAATTGAAGGATTGCACACTTATGTCAATGTATTATTTATCTGCCAAACAGACCAGCATCCTTCATCCCTTTACAATTGTACCATGCACATTTTTTTTATAGCCTGGCTTTTGCTGGAGAAATGCTTGAATAAATAGTTTTCGACAAAACATCACATTTGATTTCAGTAAAGATTAATTTTGATGAAATAAGGCAGGTTATGGGTCACTTTAAATGTTTATTTGTCTTTAGGTTAAATTAAAAAGTAGAAATCTACTTGAAAATGGACCAAAGTCATTAGTGGATTTGTATGCAGTGGTGGCAAACCCCTCTCTGACTGATATATAGGATCAAAGCTATGGATGACTGCTGGAGGATGGACAGACAACAGAGGTTAGCTAATCTCAGACAACCCAGATCAGGACACTTCTTCCATCCATGTATATGTCGGCTGTCTTTTGACTATGCCCAAAAACTCACAAATATTAAATACAGGCAATAACATTTGGGGTGAGCAAATGTTAAACACACATATATATATATATATATATATACATATTTGTATTGAAGTGCATCATTGATCTGTCGAATGAACATATAGCCATTTTCCTGACATTCTTCTCAATGCCTTTATATTGATTTCTCTTTGTGAGTGACATTGTACCTCAACCTAACACAGGCCCACATTAATGTAGGAATTCCACCTGAAGCAAAGAAGGGAAGACAGAACAATGTTTTTAAATACATTATGCTCTCTCACTAATGGCAGGTCTTGGACAGAGCCACAGTCATTTACCCTCCTGAATGGTCAAGGAGCTCAGTTCCAAGCAAAATGTGATTTAAAATGATGTCCTCCATGAACTACATTCTCTGGGAAAAATGATTCAATTTGTCAACTTATTCATATTTACTGAGTGTACCTGCATTACATTTGTATAGATCACTTTAGACTAAAAGTGAAATGGAGAAAATCGAATCAACATATTAAGACATACTGGGCAGTTGTATGGAGTCTCCAGTCATACAGCCCCTGCAGGGGTCACGGCCAGGCTTTTTATGAGGTCCCTTTGAAATCTATCCGAATCACATTAAATTGGATATAAAGATGTGCAGACACATACATCACAGTAAATGGTGTGGTGGAGCATCGCTCGCCAAGAGTCCCACCTCAACAATCGGGTTATAAAATCGGCTTTAGATCCGATTAATAATTCACAATCCTGTTAGAAGAGAACAAACATTTCTTTTCAAGCAATTTAAGTTGCGAGATTGTGTACAGCCCAGTGCTTGAGCCAGGCAGAGCGGTGGTCTCGGTTTGGCTCTGGGATGGAGGAGAAGCTGTGAAATTTAAGATGGCTTCAGCACGCTGTGTGCAGAAGAATATCTCAGTGCTATTTCACAGTCTCTGCTTTCTTTATTAAAGGACCGTCACAGTAAACATGTCCTACCCACACTTATCTGTGTAGCCTTTTTATTTGGGATCTTTTTAACCCCTTCACGGGCTTTCCTGCATCCCTACCCTCAAGTTGCTTCAGGGCACCGTGAGGCAGAATTATTGGCACTCTAGATAAAGAAAAAGTAAAAGAAAAAACATTGCACAAAATGTACAATTATTTAGATACATTATTGAGATACATTTAATGCCACATGATTAAGGAAAAGTGACACATTATTTGATCCTAAAACAATTGCTCAGAGAAATACGTCTTGTATATACTTTTTACACACATGAATATTGGTCTGGAAAATGTATATTCTAAATAATATACGGCTCTGAAGTCTTGGCACCCGTTTACAATACTCAAATCCTCTCCTTTGGTGAGTGTAACAATTTTACATAGTTTTGTGAGAAACCACCCTGGGAGAGTTGAGACCAGTCCTCTGATTATATAATTCCTGGTCCTTGATATCCCTAATCTTACTTCTTAAGTTCATAACACCGCCTTTGGATGAGGTTAAAGCCTGTAGATTTTAAATCAATTAACACTTTTTCTAGTGGATATTGATGTGTGCGTGGAGATATTGTTTTCCTCCACATGCGAGGCATTTTCATGCAATAAGGTTTTTGGATAACATGTCCTTGTAATTGAACTTCATCATCACCTTACCAAGTGTCTTTGTACTAGTAAACCAACATAGAATAGATCCACCACATGTTGTGTGTGCTTGTCAGAACAATGTTCAACACAGTTAAAGCTTATATTATGTTTTTTACCCCTCAAATATGCCATAGTTGTGCCTCACCAAAATAGCACTATTTAATAACAACTGCTCTGGATATTTGTGTTTTGTATGATTTTTGAAGAGTATATCTGAAACCTTTAAATCTTCACGGTAAACTCTTAACATTTTAGCCAACACCCATATTGTTTATTTTATTATAAAAACTTTGGGAATGTAAATAAGTGTTGATTTAGTAAAGGTCGGGAGATATTTTAGTGTGAGTGTGCTCGGAGGACATTTATGAGATGATCGATTATTTGTTAGCCAACTCTGACCCCTAGTGTTCAAAATACGATACTACAAGCAGAATTGAACAAAAACAGTTTGTAGAGACCCAACTTAACCAGCCAACACAGGCATTCCCCATTTGTAACACCTATTAAGTACATTGAATAATTTCAACCACATATACAGTAAAACCTACAGAGGCCCCCCAACTAGCCCTACCATCCAAACCAACCATCTACCCCCCTACCCACCGGAACAACATCAAGAAAAAACTGATTTTAGATTTTCACCAAAGAAACTAAAACATGCATGTGATTTGAATATTTAATAAGGGTTAGGGGTGTATTGCATGGATGTAACACAACAAGAATACTGCACAGATTCAGGGCTCCATTTTATCAATCCCTCAAAGCAGTTTTCTTTTTGAACTGTCAAATAGACTGATTTTGGGTTCTGTATAAATCCTACCAGTACTACCAGGGGCATGCACTTTACAAGTACGATGTCACAACTACAAATGTTGGCAAAAAGGACACTGCCATTACATTGCAATGGCTAGTTTGAAATCCCAGCCTCATTGTAAATGTCCTACATAATCTAGTCGAATATAAAATATATTTTCGATTAATGGTGAGTTACTGTAACTGTAAATATAATTTAAAAAAAGAGTTTAAAATGTTGATGTATCTATAAAACACGTAATTGCAGACGTTAAAATTATGCATTTCGTGCATTTAAAGCTCATGTGTTGCATATCATATTCAGATAATAATCAAAGCTCTTTTCACTGCACAACAAAGATTAATCTGTTTATAACAAACACAATCGATGTTGAATAAATCCAGTTCTGATGCACTGTAGTAGTTGGAATGCTGTGATGTTATCGTCCACTGTCAGAGATGGTCCAGTGTTCATTCCAAAATCACAGTGTCCTGATTGTCTTTGCGAAAGGTGTCTGACTTCCTCTGTTTCTTTCCCACAACCATACTGCTGTACATCTTCTGTTGCTGCTCTTTAAACTCTTCCTTCACCTTGTCTCTTTTCAAACTCCCATCCCTGCAGATGGAGGAACATGGACAACAGATCACCAAGCAGGGCTGAAAACAGACACATTATCATAGTAATGTATGGTCCACGAGAACCCTATTAAGACATCCTCTTAATACATTTACTGAGAATAAAAGCAATGAAAATATAGTGTAGTTGAAGTTTTCTTACCACGCCATGTCCAATAACCCTCCCTGATGTGCGATAGCAGACTTCACTCTGTTGGCAAACTGGGCAGCATCTTCCCCTTCCTATACATTTAAATAGTATTAAATATGAAAGATATGATGATAATAATAATACAATTATTCATACTTGCCTCAGAAGGGTTTTCATGTGTGTCTATGGGGATTGACAGTGTCATACCTGTGTGGTCATTTAGGTAATACAGTACCTACAGTCTGACAACCTGCCTGTCTGGTCATTAAAGTAATACAGTACCTACA
>JACXGK010002141.1:7364-47177 GCA_016801125.1 Novumbra hubbsi | reverse complement strand
ACCTGTCTGGTCATTAAAGTAATACAGTACCTACAGTTTGACAACCTGCCTGTCTGGTCATTAAAGTGATACAGTGCCTACAGTCTGTGACAACCTACCTCTCTGGTCATTGGGGGCAGGTACCACACATTGACCACGATAGCCCAGCTTGTCATCATTCTTAGCAGGTAGCTCACCATATTGTATTTGGCACTGTTCCAGAAGGCATCACCAAAACGTGGATCATACTTATCGGCGCAAATTAAAGAGAGGAGATCCAAAATTATTAATCCAAAGACATTTGCTATGGAAAATGACATGAAAAGACAGCAGGTGAAAGTGACAGTTAATATGACTTATGGTGCTCCTCAATGGATGAGCAGGGGGAAATAACGCACAGGTCTTGGGGAGATTCAGACTGCGTGTACCTTGATGGCAACAGGGTATATTGTCCCTCCAATCTCAAAGCTTCCCTTCTTGAACATCATGACTGACGTGTTGTTGATGCAGGTTCCTGCAGGAGGGGTTGGAACGGTCATTAGATCTCCACAACATTCCTGAGACCATTTTCAAACAGGAGTCCATTCCATTCCAAAAAAAATGACAGGGAAAACGTACATGCAAGATCACTTTCAACCAAACACCATCATGAAGATGGCCACAAAGACACCATGTTAAAAAGGTGTACCTTCTGGGAAGATCAGGATGGGCAGATTGGTTTTAGCTGCAACATGAGCCCTCAACCTGGGAGAGGATGGAGGTTCGATCGGCAAGAAAACAATGTACAGGATTTAATTTGGAGTGGCTGCAATGGCAATGGCACATATAATGTGATAAAATCAACACATGCACATTTACTAATCACTCATGAATGCCCTGTTCATCAGATAACTGTACAATGTACATAATAATACCCAGAGCATCGCCTGTTTTCTGTTTCCATTCTTTCGCCAACTCACCTACTGGTCACGGCATGTCGGTCTCTCATCTCCGACCTCTCGAACCACACGTGGGGGCAGGACCTCACCATTGACCTCTGGATGACCCCCATCAGCCCACCGTGACTCTGACCCACCTGGGAATAGTACCAAACCCAGAGACCGTGACAACTAAAGCCTACTAAGACCAAACAGTGATGGATAAGATATCAAATATGGGTGATGTGTGGAGCCCACATGCTTATGTTACCCACCATAGCGTAGCATTGATGGATAGCTTAGCATAGCGTAGCATAGCATTGATGGATAAGATATCAAATATGGGTGATGTGTGGAGCCCACATGCTTATGTTACCCACCATAGCGTAGCATCCATCATTGGCCAAAATGACAATGTCGATGGGTGAGGTGTGATTCGCTACACATATTCCTCCTTTTTCCGGTTTATTCTCTCTGTGGAAAAAACACACATTTGTTTCACGGACACAATGAAATGTCAAACGTTATTTTAACATTTGAGTCGTAAACTTTGGTTGTTTTTGGCGGAATACAAACTTGTTGTGGTATTGGACGGTGGCAGACAGGCCTCTGGCACAGATCCTGTAGCACATGAGATGGACCAACTCACTGAGCCAGGTCTTCACTCTGAACACAAAGGTAACTGATGGTAACCGCCAGCATTGTTCAATTCCCTCAAGCAAAATACTATACTAACAAATTCCTGCAAAATCATCCATGAACACTCATAAACACTCACAGGTACTCGTTGAGACACAAAAAATTATTTGACCATTCTATTGTTAGAGGAATTGTTTTGTACAACAGAAAATACTAACTAATGTTTGAGGTTAATGCGGTTTCGTGTTATGCGTAATTGCATCTATTAAAATCTTCATAACAGTTTACAATTCCTGATGCTGAAATATTTTTTCAATAAGATATTGCATCCAATTAAGATACAGCATCTGTAAACAGGTGTACAATAAAAAATAAAAAATCGGATAGAACTCCTCTATATTTAGGCTGGGTTTAAATTCAATCAATCTTTTTGGCTATGCAACAAACCTCTTTCACGTAGATGGAATTTAAAGTAACCTTTGTACATGTCAGCTTAATCTTTAAAATGTGAATGAAACTACAACGCCAATGTCAAGGCGTAAATAACAAATAAGCCCCCCCCCCCTTTCTCCTGTCTGATTGCAACACCTCCCAACGGACTTGGGAGAGTGGAAGATTGCGTCAAGCCTTCCTCATAGTGTTTTATGACAAACCATTATGCTACTTTTCCCCCGACAACGCTTTTGGGACCAAAGCACGGCCACTAACCTGGTGACCTCTGTTAGCTTTGCAGGCAACCGGGGTAATAAAAAAAATAACACTGCTTTATATGGCATACAAGTATATCTCAGTATTATAAATATATATTTCATACAATACATTTTGTTCACCTTCGTCAACAGATTCAATATTTGTTAACCCCAATTCAGTATTTTGGGGTGTCTGTGTATATGACAATGCAGTAACTACCTACAGGCTTGGTATACGATTCGTACTTGCATTATCTATAACATGTTCAGACAAGCTGTGCTGCTTCTTACAATGAATTGTTAACTAGAAAACAAATCAATGCGCCAATGGAGAATACTTCTTTGAATGTATAACTCCACATGCACAAGTCCAACCTGACAAAAGGAGATACTTCACAGGAATGAATGTCAAAACGGCCGCTAAGAGCAGTAGTATGCATGTGTGTGTTTATAATAAAATAATGTTGTCTAACCTTACTACTGACTCTACCCACACTGGAGTGCTACCTAACCTTTAAGGTTTTAGTTGTCTAACCTTAACCAAACCATAACCTTAACTTTAACCACACAGAAATATTACCAAACCCTAACCTTAACCACACCGAAGTATTACCTAACCATAATCCTAACCTTCACCACCCTGAAGTATTACCAAACCATAACCTAACCTTTTCTACATTTTCATGGAGTCCATGGCTGCCCAAGGAAGATATTACATTAACCAGTTTTAGTACATCCTTGGTACATACCTATTTTTAGGTAGAAACCCAACCAGAGTGGTCCCAATCACCAGCCAGCTTAATCCAATGATTGCTAGGGTTATCCTGAGAGCAATGTCAAAACAAAATGTTAAAATGTTGTAAAATGTGTGTCTGATCAAATGAGCCACCTGGAAAACCGCCAGTGCAAGACCGTCTGAGAAGGATGGAGATAAAGGTCAGACCCACCTAAGAGGGAAGAGGACACAGTAACGGATAACCACGCCCAGGCCCCAGATGACGGTGAGGCGCAGGCTGATGTAGTGGAAGTTGTGGTTGGTGCGCGTCAGTAGGTTCCAGGAGACCAGCTCCTCAGAGGAGAAGCGCTGAGTCACCTGGTCGTCCACAATGCTCTCCAGGCCCTTTCTGTAGAAGTAGAACGAGTCGCTCAGCGCAAACTCTCCCCTCGATATGGACTGTGTTCGATACCGCCGCAGCTCCCCCATCTCCTGTTCCATAGAGCCACCCTCTCTCTGGATGAGTCCTGGTAGAAGAAGAGAGGACGTTTCACGCACCGACAATACAGAGCACATATCAAAAGCCCCCCGGGATGGTTCGAGAACAAACGATGAGCCGTTCTGGAGGGGCCACGGAAGAGTCCAAATGTGAATCGCATCTAATGTACAACCTATGGGAACATTAGGAAACGGCAGGTGTTTCACCTCTAGGTGCACTTCAGCTTTATACACTGCTGAAAACACCAACTGATTGAGGGCTGGATTCTAAATAACACCAAAGATTCTAAGCAAACAGATGAAACCACAGGCTGTTCCAACTTGCGTGAGTTTCATCACGGCAACTCATACTGTGACTCAGTAGTCTGTATGGCCTCCACATGCATGTATGCACTCCCAACCCTTGTCTGGGCATGCTTGTGATGGTGTCCTGGGGGATATTCTCCCAGACCTGGATCAGGGCATGAGTGAGCTCCTGGAGAGTCTGTGGCATTACTTAGTGGCACCAATACATAACGTCCCAGAGGTTCTCAGTTGGATTCAGATCTGGGGAACGTGAGGGCCAGTCAATGGTATTGATGCCTTCGTCATCCAGGAACTGCCAACTCACTCTGGCCACATGAAGCCAGGTATTGTCCAGCACCAGGTGGGACCAAGGGCCCACCACATTAGCCTGGTCGGACAATGGGTCTGAGGATTTCCAAAGATATCCCTTCCCAGACAATCACCCGCCAAACTGGTCAGGTCAGATGATGTTCACCACGGCATCTCCAGTCTCTATCATGTCTGTCACATGTGCTCATTGTGAACCTGTTCTCATCTGTGTAGAGAACGGGGCGCCAATGGTGGACCTGCCAATTCTGGTTTTCCCTTGTTGAATGCCAATCAAGCTGCACAGTGCTGTGAGCACAGGTCCCACCAGAAGACGTTGGGCCTAAATGCCACCCTCATGGAGTCTGTATTTGACAGTTTAGGGCTACTGGTGTGCCTTTAGCGGGCACACTAGTAGCCTGCTGGTGATCATTTTGTAGGGCTTTTGTAGGGCTCTGGCAGAGTTCCACCTGTTCCTCCGCACACTGCTGCTGGGTTGATATCCTTCTACAGCTCTGTCCAGCATGCCTCGTGTAACAGCCAGTCTCCTGGTATCTCATCCATGCTCTTGAGACTGTACTGGGAGACACAGAAAATCTTCTTGCGACAGCACATATAGATGTTCCATCCTGGAGGAGCTGGACTACCTGTGCAACCTGAATGGGCTTCAGGTATCTCCTCATGCTACCAGCAGTGTCATATCTTGGCTGGGGGCTGCTAGCCTTCTCTATGCTTTGGGGCTCACGGTCAGGACATGACACACAGAGAGGCCTGTAGCCATCTCTGTGGCACTGTGGGCTCCCCAGTCAGAGCAGCTGTGATCAGTTGTCTCTGATTGGGGAGCCTATTTAGTTTAGGGTTTTTCCACACTCGGGTGTGGTTTATTGTTTGTTAGTAATGACAATGTTCACGGTCCTGTTTTGTTTGAATGTTATTCCGCGTGGATACGCTACATGTTCTTTGTAAGTTGTTTTAGTTCTGTTTGCTGCTCGTTACAGCACCTTTAGTTTGACGTTTACAGTCCGTGTCGTGTTTGGCCTGTTTTATGGGAACAAATTCACCTTTCATTTGAAAATGTCTGCGTTTGGCCAAATATTGGCAACACTTTATATGTAATCTTTTCTATTCAGTCTTTTACAAAACTGCTCTAATATTTGTGAACTTTTAATGCAAAGGTCTTGAAAGCCTTTTAAAGAGCCTAACTGTGAAAAAAGCACTTTTTTGTTAGTGTTTCCCTAAATAACTCTAATTGCAGACACATGGAGATAATGGACACATGGCGATAATGGCGCTATCTTCTGCTCAATGTTTTCTAGTGTTCCTCTATGGTTACAGATACTATATGTTCACTGTGGATTGCAAACAGTTAACGTCCAAGAGTGGATGTCAGGCGAGCATTTCCCCTGACACCTGAAATGTCCTGTTTTGGCCTGTGCCACAGAGGCTGCACCGCTACTCAGTAACAACTACCACTCAGACAACTCCGCTCTCTACACAGCAGTTATGTTCTGTATCTGTAACAACAGGCTTAGGTATTGCAACTCTGCACTTCCATAACAGCATCACAATTACAATGTTTATGTAACCAACATCCAATATGATGTTACATTTTGTAGCCTAACTGTTTTTTTACTAGGTAAGTATGCTAGGAACTATTTCTTATTTAAAGTACCTAATTTATGCACCATGTCTTCAAAACCAGTCTCCTTCAAACTTGTAATTCCACGGTAAACTGTGTGTTTGTATTGATTCTACTTTTATTTTATGTACATAGATAAACAACATATTAAACATACAAACTTGGGATGATTTCATTAACCTCAAAAGTCTAGGACTGCATCTAAAAGTGTCAAATGAATATAGTGTAAGTCAAATTAGTAATCTTAAAGATTGCAGAAGATGGTGACATATTGCAAATATTGTACAATATATTTCCAGAAAGACCAGACAAACATAGTAACCTACACAAGGCATTTTGGTTGTGTTTGCTCAGAAAACATTTTGTTGAGCAACTTTTCTTCTAACCTGCATTTGCCAAATAAAAAGCATGTCAAGGGGTTGCAAAGTTGCAAAAGATACAACATTGCTGAAATACATTTGTCAAATGCCCAAATAAAAGTTCAAAATTGCAAGAACCAGCTGTAACCTCTATTACTCCTGCCAGTGCTTTATTATTGGTAATGTCCAGAACTAGTATATATTTCATTTTTACTTTGAGGGCCAGTGAGACCAGGAACCTTTTTATTTTAGTCCGAGCCGTACTTTCACAGCAAAGGTGCAGGGTTAAGCTACACAGGGAGTCTTCTGCTGGATGTTACGCAATTCCCTGTTGCACCATGAGGTGCTCCACTCTGCACCCCCCCATCAACCACGGGAGCTGAGATGACCAATCACAGGCCCCCACACACACAAACAGTCACATGTGCAGTGTCTAATTTTCTCCTTCCAGAGCTGAATACAGTCCCTTATACTAGAGAATAGAAGGTTATAAGAGATGAACACAACTATCCATAATGAATGTACCAAGTAGTTGAGTTATGGTTGAGTTCACGGGTGCAGCTTATAACATTATTACTGTGTAATTCATATTTATTATATGGTTATACACAATTTACGAAGGTCCAAAAACAAAATAGGACTCATTCAAATGATGCGAAAGAAGAGAAAGAACTATTGAAAATAAGGACTTGTTTTCAAAAGTGAATTAAAAGAAAAATGTTTAGTACAAATCAGTAAAACCGTAAGTTGCAAAAACACAACCTTTCTAGACAAGCCAGGACCCCGAAATGAACTGTGTTCAGTTGGGAGAGTAAAGTCACTCACCATTGGGTAAGGGTGCCGGCACTGGTAGAGTGGGTCTCTCCCTGTGTCCTCTCTGGATCCGCAAGGTGGCCCACTGCCCAGACAACACTTTCATTTGACCTCTCATGCTTGTTTCTACATACAGCCACTTGCCACACTGCCCTTCGTGTCCAGCTTATAACATTAATGATAACTGTGCACCGATACATGATAAAGTATATGTAGTGCAAAATCATACTTAACGGCAGTACAAACAGCACTGCAGCCAGATTACCATTTGCCTAACTGCTTAACAAATCAAGTTGCTGAAAAATCCTATTTCCACCAAGAAATCTTATTTCCTAGGTTAACTAAATATGAATATTCTATTTGTGTTACCTCCAGTATCTTGACCAGGACCTGAATGTAGACGGAAGTGACCCCCAGGGAGAAACCAAACATGGCAGGTATCAGGATGAGGCCAATCATTACAGAGAGCCACACCTGCAGCAACACAGCTGCTACACCCCACAGATCCTCCATCACCCCCTCAAATAGATTGGTCATCCACTAATATGGCACATCTGGGTCAAGTTACCTGCAAGACAGAGGCACAGCATTTTATAGCAACTCACTCCAAATAAGTATTACTTTTTGGTGGGATAAATGAGAGTTCCTTGAAAGGATAGTCCATTCGGAAAACGATGTCAACAGAACCTTAAGGAGGATATGAACACCGCCTATCCCAAGTTAATGATATTGTCAAGCTGATCAGAGAATCGCTGAACTACGTTACTGTAATTTTTCACCATAACCATAACATATCCAAGTTTGACATGTTTAGAAATATTAAAATAGCGAACCTAAAGACCTCCCATTCCTGTTATCAAATTGTCCATACTTGTGTACTTCGCAGTAGCAGTAGTGTGGTCAGACACCAGACTGGACGCACGTTCTACTGTACAAATAAAACCCCTCCCCCCGTCCGCGAGTTCCATGAAAAAAAAGTTCCTCTCTTTTGCAGACTCTCGCACTCAGCTCGTGTGCTTAGCAGTTCATGTGCTGTTTACGCAATCATTAAACACATTCGAATAATATGTAGACGTGAAAAAGAGTAAACCCCAAATGAAAACCTCCCTTATCCGCTTTACTTCACCCTCAGCCCACCATTTGCGCGTTCACGCGCTGCTCCGCCATTTGCTCGAATGCCTAAAAGCTGAGGAAGCAAAAACTGTCAAGGGTGCAGAGGGGCTTATTAGACCATATAGTGGCTTCTTCCAGGGAGTGTGCAACGAAGCATATTCCACGTGCGAAATGAAATCACATACAAAGTAGTGTTCTTCTATCTATGAGTGGAATCCCGTGAGGCTTGGAGTTACATTTTAGCTTGCGCAATTCACACAAAATAATGGACAGGCGTGCCTAATTACACGACACGTGCATTTGTTTATGTCTTATTTCGAGGCTTGACAAATAAAAAACAAAATACCTATTATATGAAATGTTCAATTGTTAATGTTATTTTCTTTTAAAACGAATGAATTAAAAGTGGACTATGAATTGTTAAATTTAAGTCGCAACTGCGTTTTTTATAATTAAACCTATATTCACTGGAAGTCACACTCGTGGTTTATTCAGCAATACGTCACTTTGACATGCACTGTGTACAGGTGTGTAGGGCACAGCCAGGGAATGGATTCTGATTTGCGAGCAGACCCCAAACACCAAGGATGATCTAAAAAACTATTATTTGTGTCGATAAGGTTTGGGTGCAATGTTTTGGAATAAAAGCTTTTATTTTTTGAAGGTTTCCTCATTACCATACAAAGGTTACGTCATCATCACTGCTTACTTTCCACACATTTTTGCATGACGTTATCAAACTAAACCCGGCAGGACTGGGCATACTTGGTTCCTTTTCTTGTTAGACAAGCGATCTACAGTTGACATTAACCCCGTCCAGTTGATGGCGGTAATACATCTTTTTTAATTGAGTCTGCAAATAACCCTACAGAAGAAGTAATATATGAATGACCGTGTTATGCACGTTAGGTATTATGGATTCTTAGTTTTGTTATTACTTTTTAGAAGAAAATCAAAACAAATAACAACCTCATTATTACTAACTGAGGCGAGCGAAAGCTCCATCGTTTTCATCGATACGTTTTATTCCGTCTTTGCTTTCCCCCGGTAGTGGGTTTCTATGGTTTTCAACAAAAAATGTGCCCCTATCAATTCCATTGCTAGCTAACAAGTTGGAGAACAGCACTCAAACGGGAAGAACGCAAAGCCAAAGAGTGCGCCAACAAAGGGCGGAAAGGCTTCGTTTGCGATTCTAAAGTAGTTTACAACAGCAAAGATTTAAATTCCGCAGAATAACATGGCACAGTAATGCTAGAGTGTTTAAACAGTACAGCGTCTTCCTGACAACAAGAATGGCTGAATCAAACTCCTCAGTTCGCATATCTGGATTTGTTCTTGGTTCGTTGATGTTTCAGCACTTTAACAGTGACTCTGATGTGGTAAGTAGTCCGCTAACACATAAGTAACGATTGGAAAAATATCAAACGCGAACCAAACTACCAAGCTAACCAACTAACGTTAGCCATATCGTAATGCGCATAGCTAACTTTTGCTGGCATGCTAGTTTGATAACGTTACATTTGCTAGACCAACACATGCAGAGGTATGACCAGAAACTAACTAGACAAATACATTAGTATTCGCTCGTTGTTTACAAATAATGTACTATATTCATCTAAGGCTACTCGTAATACATTCATGCTGTAAAGTTACGCTATGCTATTTCGCAGGAAGGTCTCATTCTTGGCGATAGCAAAGCTGAAGAGAGAAGCAACATCACTGATTCCCAAATCGAAAACATACAGTTTGAGCATACAATAAGTGAGTCATCAGCTTTGTACCCGAGTTATATTGTATTGGTTAAAATGTCAGAGCTGACTTATCTCCCCGTTTTCTGTTCCAGACATTCAGAAACATATATCCTGTCGCAAGCTCAATAGGTAAATTGCAGCGACACGAATTTCTTATTTGTTATTCATCAGTGTGTGTCTGAACAGAATTGGCAATGCAAACATCCCGTCACTGAAATAATAATATTGTTTTTTTCGCTTCCCTTCTTTAGCTTCTATAATGGAATAGGCGAGGTAAACCAGGATGAGTTAAGGCACATTTTATCCAACTATACGAAGGTAAATGTAGCTAGGTATTATTAATATCAGAGTTAAGAAAAGTTTTTTGTGCCTTACACAACTTGTCTTTTTTAATAACTTGTTTGATAGCCAACCTAGCACACACTTAACCCACTTATGTATTGAACTTTTCTATTAAGGAGAATGTGATTGGATGGTATAAACAGAGAAGAAACACAGAACAACAAATAACATTCAGAGAACAAGTAGTCCATGAGAACCTGAAAAGAGCACTCTCCAACCATGAGCTGATCTTTCTGCTTCTGACACCCAGTAAGGTCACATCATCAGGTTCTACTCACAAACTGGAGTATGCGGTCTACAGATCACGTGGCAGGTCAGTACATTCTTATTTGAGCTACTTTGCCCTGTTTTGAATCAATCAGAATGTCTTTAAATTGGTTTCTGTTTAGTGATTGTAGGTTTTAAAGCTTTATCACTCTGTTGCACTAACTAGTCAGTACCGCAGTGTTCCCGTTCTTGTCAGCAACCTGGGTTTGTTGGAACAGCAGGACTATTGGAGGCTCTCTGCGTCTTGTCTGTCCCTCAACTACAACCGCGCTGTAAGGAAACACAGGTACGACTCAGCCCTGGCCATTGAATAAACAATGCTGTTTTTGGGCATCTGGTGCTTGTATGACTTACGCTTTTTACTTTTGCTCCGTATAGATCTCAGTTCTTTTCCGCAGATGGATCCCTGCAAGAGGTGGATGAGATCAATGACATGAACAACTCCTTGCAGGGTGAATTGAAGGTAAGCTGAATGGCATATTAATGAATAATTAATTGGTCAACATCATGGCGGATCATCTGGGATTTCCGTTTCTCTTTGTAGATGGCATGTAACGAAGTGGAGGACAGAGAGCGATTGGTAGAGAAGCTTCTTGCCGATGTTTCTGCTTTAAGGAGAGCCGTCAGTGACAAGAAAGAAGAGCAGAGAAAACAGATCAAAGGTCTGTCTGGTGCTGTACCGAGTTGCACCTTGCTGTTCTTTCCACTTCTGTTATTGTGTTAAGATCATTTTTCCCTCTTTCCAGGTGAAGACTCGACTCCAGCGCATCCCCAGGAGAATGTGCTCCTCTGTCAGGCCATTAAGACCCTGTTCCCTGGGGAAGCTCTACTCCAGACCCAGGCTCTTACTTTCCAGGGGTTCCCCGTGCCCCAGTTCTGCTGCAGCACTGACCACGGCATAGACATCACCACAACATTGCCGTTGATCCTGACTCATAGGCTCCCCAAAGCCAGGAAGGCAGGGCTGGGTGGCACATTCTGGAGAAAACGTCCCCTTTGCGAATCATCCGAGGCGTCCAAGAGGAGGAGAAGTATGCTGGAGGAGACTGAGGGGGCTTCATTGTCGGCAAGTGGGTCAGAGACTGATGAGGATCAGATGATGCCAGCTAATCAGAATGGAAATCATGTAGATGTGCCTAACTCCCCTGTCTTCTGATCACCAGAAAGAAATGGACATGTTGCATCAAATGTTACTTGTTGTGCCGAGTATAGGAAACAAGTGCATTCCCATAAGCCTGATTTCTTTTTTTATATTGTTGGACATTGCGTTGACAGAAGTGGGTAATGATAGTTGTGCTGTAATAGCAATTGAGCCCATGGCATTAATGCTCCAGAGCCAGCTGCTTAGAGCTCTGGAACACTCAATTTACAGAAACTGTACACATCCTCGAAATGACAACTGTTAGGTGTTTTCTATTAACGATTTAAAAATGTAAACTTGTTACTGAACATGTGCATAATTGAATTAAATTATTTCCATGTATAGTGAGTTACAACTATTGCTCTCATCACTTCAGGCATGGCAGCCCAAGGACCAGAATAAGAAACAATTGACATCTTGAGAAACATTTTAATACACGTTACAGTTTCTAGACAAGTTCCACAATATTGGTTACTCCAAGTGCCGGATGTCACAGATGTTTGGATCTTTCATAAAATGTGGGTCTTTGTGGGTTACAGACATGAATCCTGTGAAGGAAAATGTTACGATAATTATTATATGAAGGGCTGGATAATCAAAACATGATCATTAAGCAATAGACTGTAAATATAAATGTAAAAAATCCTATGGACAAGCAAAACTATAACAAATGTCAATGCATTGTGTGGAGTAGCATGCAAACATAACTGCAGAAAAAGTATTTGCCAAATAAGACTAGATCGGGAGCATCTACCGGTGCATGTAGTTTATATCACCTGGCAATGCTGCATTATTCAGACTTTAGAAAAACAAAAAGGTATGAGTATAATGCGGCAAGGATGCCTTAATACAAATGGGTTATTTAATTAAAGGGAATACAATAAAGCTAAGATTTTTCAAAGGGTTACATTGTCCCGCAATAATGCAATGTGTTATGCATTTACGAAATAAACATTATGTAAATTTATGTTCGTAACACCAAAAACCTCCCCTACCAAATGAACGCAGGTTACCTTTAAGCCAACTAGAAAACCTGCAACTGATACAACAAAATGTATAATGTATGTACCTCATTCTATTGGGATTGACCAATTTTGTTTTTTTGCTGTGACAGAACATACATTATTCACCTAAGTAATTATTTTACAAAATTCTCTCAAACTGCTTATGAGGCTAGAGCATTGACATGAGGGTTGACATTTGTAAGCCATTATGATAATAAAAACAAGTCAACTCTAACTCTATAGTCGCACAATTAATAGCACGCTGTGAAAGATTACGGGTACACTCGCCACTGTAAAGCTTATGTTGTTTTATAACTATAAAAAAAGTCAATACTAATATTACTGATTTAATAACTTACCCATTGAATGGGCTTTCTTTACAGCTTTGGATATCTCCCTTTGTTTTTTAGCACACAGTCCTGGAAAATAAAAAAGTAATATAATGAATGCCAGTGGACTTCATAGCAAAGCCTTCCGTGTCACCCATGACATGCTACCCATACTGCATTAAGTAGGGCATTATTTTGTCGTGTTGGCCCATAGTGATGTCTTATCAATGTGTCCTCCGACAGAAAGTTACTAAAGTACACTGGACCATGATGTTAGGCATAAATGTTTTGCTTTACCTTGCCAAGTTCTCACCTGTTATGTGCCTGCCATAGATTCTTCCTGAGTGCGGGGATATAAACTGTGACAGCAGCTAGTGGAAACATGTTTGGAGGGAAATAAAGTAAATGATTTAAAATGAAATGATTGTATCTTACCTTGTCGGCATGGTTAATAGAACTTTAGTGCAATGACAGACCTGAACATTCTTAAAGTCCACTGTGATGTTACAGAGAATGCAGCCTTTCTGAGGTTGTTTGTAGGGATTCTCTATCTGTAAAGGCTTTGGAGACACATTCGCATATTTATGTGAATTCCAACCACAATGTATTTGTCACATTCTTTGTAAAACAAATGAAATATGCGTTTAAATCTTGTTTTAAAACAAAATGTTTTTCATAAGGAATATTACCCACAGAAAACTAAGGGCACCCGAAACAAAGTAGTTAATCATGTACACCACCTTGTTACAGTTTATTGGCTACATAAGCTCAAAGACAACACACAAGGCTATGACTTGATTTTTAAGGAGTAGCCTATAGAAGAGCCTCTACCCATCTTAAAAAAAAACTGTATTTAAAATAGTTCCACTACCATCACATGTCTGTTGTCTTTTGTTAACTCACACCTGCAGAATATATGTTTATTATTTGTACTGTCTTTTTTCCAGCACTGACCTTTGCTGATAACTAATTAATGGGTAGGAATGCACTAAACCGTGTGGTTGTTTCACCTAAGCAAATAAAATGGTTAGGGCTGAAATGTGATACATTGTCCGACCTTATATTGTCAGTTAATGTTTTTCTTAGCGCACTTTAAACTACTTACCATGTCATCGTTCTTCTGGACAACACTGGCCGAGGATGAGAGGCTTCTGAGACATTCTATGATAAAAGTAAACATACTCTAAATGAAATACAACTTACTCTAGCTGGTACAAGAACTACTGGTACTGGTATAAGATAAATTATCTAGTAGAACTAACGAGCGAAGGTTAGCTAAGTAGCCATCTAGTAAATATATAATATTAATGGGTGCTTTTATCACTAACAATATAATATATTGAAAACATAAAACAGTATTCTTACGTGTCCCTGCAAGCGATGTAAATGGAAACGATAAATACTGAAATCTTCGGAGAGCAAGCATCTTTGACCTGTGAAGGCAAGGACAGGATGTTGTTTCACGTAACTTCCTGTGTTCAACTTAAAGTGTTGGTGACTGATACCAGTGTGTTGGTGCATGATTAATAGTTCCTACTAGAAAAAATTGACGTATAAAGTAATCGTTTGTTTAACTTTCACGTAACAAATTAAATAAGTCAGTATAACAAAAATAATGACTATATTCAAATACGATGTTGCATATATGAACAAAGAAATTGGTTTTATATCAGGAAAATTCCCATATCGTAAAAACGTTCCGTGCTCTCCCGGACTCAGTACTGGTCTCTTTTTGGGTAACCTGTTAAATGTGTCATGTTTACAGATGACAACTAGTTTTCTGGCTACTTCTACATTTTTGGTTTGTTATTAGCTAAACGTCATGCTTAGTTAGCACATTGTTAGGTAGCCAGTTAGCTATCTAACTAGCAAACATGGATCAATCTTGTTTTTACGTAGAAGTAGCTAGCCGGGTTGTGTTATGTTGTTCGATTTGGGTACATTTGGTTGAATGAGGTGTCCTGATAGACAATGAGTGGCGAAATCAAAATAAGAAGAGTGTCTTCGGGGAAGAGGTCCAGGGATGGGCTGCGAAGTCATCTCACGCCCGCAAGGAAAAGAACAATTGGTTCTGCACGACAGTTTCCAGACAGTACAGGAGATATTAAGCTTCCCAGAGCTATGGACCAGTCTTTGCATGGAACATTCAATGAGGTTGGTAGCTGTCAAATCTGTCGAAAGAAAAAATCATTGTTCTAATTAGCTTATTACTGGTGAATGTAACACCATATGGTGGCTGATTATTTTGATACTGAATGAGTTACACGTGTATTTACAGTTTCTTAATGCTGTTTTTTGCAGCAGTACTGCAGTGATAGTGAAGATTTATTTGGGGATTATGACAGCATTGTAGCTGACAGCTCATTCCTGGCAAAGCTTGATGGAGCGGAACAGAACGCAAGACAACATGACATTGACTATGCAACCGGAACAAAATGCGCTGTGGTTCAGCAGGATGAGAAACTTGACTTCACTGCTCTGAAGTCTTTGACTGGCAACTGTTCGAAACAATTTGACGACTCAATGACCGACTCAATATTGGAGGGTTTGGGAAATGAGTCTTTCATGGACATTCCAAGTTCACAGCTTGCCTTTCAACAAGACATTCTTCAAACAGCTGAGAAGAACTGTTGCGACGATGAGGACATAACCTCCACCCCTATGAGACATCCTGCAAAGTCTTTCACTATTGAGGATAGAAATGAGAGCCATGTTGCCCCTGAGGCAAGAAGGAGCTTATCAGACCAGCTGAAGAGGACGATGATGGGTAATGCGACAGCTCCTGCTAGCGCGTCCAGAACTGCAGTGCAGGAGGCGGCCATAGTTACCAAGGAGATCAACGTTGCCATGCAGGCGATGAAAGCAGTCTCTGTGGAAACAACCGATCTGGGGCCTTTTTTTGGTCTTCCCACCAAAGTTAAGGAGTTGATATGTAATCTCAAAGGAATCGAAGATTTATATGGTGAATAGCTTTCTACATGATTTGCAGACATGTCTATTTGGCTAATCCGTGAACTAAGAGCATTATTAACTACAATCAGTTAGGAAGTCAACACCTGTTTACTAGTTTTCACCAGCATGTCAACACAGCATAATATAATGTCCAGAATATAACTTGGCTTCATGTGACAATGCTTTCAAATTGTGTTGTCATCTTGTTAAGTATGAATTGTTTTCGCTGGTCTCCTGCCTTATGTTAACAGTGCTGTCTTATATTTCAGAATGGCAACACACTTGTCTGAACCTTGACTCAGTTCAGCAGAGGAGAAATCTCATCTACTCTCTGCCTACCAGTGGCGGGAAGACTCTGGTGGCTGAGATTCTCATCCTCAAAGAGCTTCTGTGCAGAAAGAGGGATGCCCTTTTCATCTTACCCTACATTTCTCTAGTGCAGGAGAAGGTATCACGTCATTTGCATGTATATGATTCCCCTTCAAACTAACAGTGGATATTGATTACAGTTTAACCTTTGTGTTTATGCCAAACATTCAACATTGTTGTTTGTTGATGGCCAATCAGAGCACTGTATTTTGCAGGTTCGAGGGTTGGCCAGTTTTGGCGTGGAGCTGGACTTCATGGTGGAGGAGTATGCTGGCAGTAAGGGCAGGTTCCCTCCAGTGAAGAGAAGGGGCAAGAGGTCCTTGTACATTGCCACCATTGAAAAGGCCCACAGTCTGGTCAACTCCCTTATAGAGGCTAATAGACTGGACAATATTGGACTGGTGGTTGTGGATGAGGTATATTGTGTTAGTTAAATGTGTGAGACGTAATAATTACCAATAATTTAATAGCCACTCATTAGATGTTCAAAATGTTTAATTTGATCCCTTGTATATTTAATACACATAATTACACTATAGGTAGAATCTAAAGATTCTTTTCTTTAGCTACATATGTTGGGTGATGGTAGCAGGGGCGCTATCATTGAGATGACTCTAGCCAAGGTGATCTATGTCAGTAGTAAGTGTCACTACTATTCTAAGTCATATTCATGTATATTGCAATATGTTTGGAAATATGGGATACAGATTTTCTTCTTTACACAGATTCAACTCAAATCATTGGAATGAGTGCTACTCTAGGTAATGTCCAAGATCTTCAAAGGTTTCTGAAGGCAGAAAACTACACTAATGACTTCAGACCGGTATGTCATAGGCAGAAGTTACTGCACACATCTGTGCTTCCTGGTGGGGCACTTGACCATATCTGATTCGAATGGGGGCCATTATTGTTTTAAATATTTTTACTATTTAAAAAAATATATATATAGTATTATCATCAATGGCTGGTAAATGCTTGCCAAACAGTGACATAGTATTTACCTTCAGTTATAAATGCATTTTGAAATGCTTGGTAGACCTTCATGTGCCATTCTTTACATAAGTTAAACAATACAGTTTGTTGTTACTTTCCACCTTTTGAATGTGACGTTTTGGTGCAGTTGTGGTATCTGTGAGAAATAGGGGTCCCTGATATAAAGGTTGGTAATCCCTAATCTACAGCATTATATTTAATCCCCTGTGGTTTGCCCGCTTCTTGTTTGTAAACGTCCACCTACAAAATGAAACATTTCCAGTGCAAGCTTAGTAGTACAAGTTTGAAAGCTGTTGTTGCTGCGATTGTAGATTTATAGCGTGTTTTTTGTATTCAGATAGAGCTGAAGGAATATGTGAAACTTAAGGACAGTATATACGAGGTGAATGCTAAAGAGGAAGAGTGCTTCAGGTTCTCTCGACTTCTGAACTTCAAGGTAAAATGATCCATTTGATTCCAACATTCATCAGTTTAACATATACTGGACTTCAGTTCCAGCACCCCCCGAGTCCGATATGTTTTTGTATATGTCGGCTTTTGCTTTTCAGTATTCCAGTGCAATGCAGAAAATTGATCAGGATCATATTGTCGCCCTGGTGACTGAGGTCATTCCGAGGCAATCCTGCCTTGTCTTTTGTCCTACCAAGAAGAACTGTGAGAACGTGGCTGCGATGATTTGCAAATATCTGACAAAGTATGAGAATACCATAATTGCTCCTCCCTGTTCAAAATCACAACCAGCCTTTTCTGAACGCGGTCAGTTTGTGGGTTGTCACTGAGCCTCCCCCGTGAATCCTCCAGGGACTTTATCCAGCACAAGCAGGCAGAGAAGGCGGCATTGCTCGGGGAGCTGAGGAACGGTGGGAACGGCTCCCTGTGTCCGGTGCTGAGGAAGACGGTGCCGTTCGGCCTGGCATACCACCACAGTGGGTTGACCAGCGAGGAGAGGAAGTTGGTGGAGGAGGCCTATTCCTCAGGTGTTCTCTGCCTCCTGGCCTGCACCTCCACTCTAGCTGCAGGCATTAACCTACCTGCCCGGAGGTAAGAGGCATTAAACCAAAACCTGCTTCTCACTAACTTTACTGCCATTGGGATCTGTTTTACAACACACGAGGCATGTCGTAGCAGAAGTTCTCTGCTTTAATCGTCCCGGAGACCTGACTGGATCCATTCTACGTGTTTAAACCAGGGTGATTCTGCGTTCTCCATACGTGGGGGCAGACTTCCTGAAGAGGAGCCAGTACAAGCAGATGGTGGGGAGGGCTGGCCGGGCTGGGATCGACATCCACGGAGAGAGTATCCTCATCATACAGGACAAAGACAAAGAGTTGGTGAGTAACAACTGTGACCACTTCCAGCCTGATAGTGTATTAGTGTGTGATGACTGGACACATTACGACATCTAACTCATCGGTACCTTTTTGGGTTTACAGGCCAAAAAGCTTGTCTCTGCACCGATGGAGATCTGTAAAAGCAACCTAATGCATGATCATGGAAAGGGTGTTCTTAGTTTGATACTCTCCCTCATTGGATTAAATGTAAGTACTTCTGAAGAATATCCGTCACTCGGAATACTGAATTACAGAAATTGAAAGTTCTCTTGGTTCAGCTTTTTCCCCCAGCAAACCTGTTCTTAGGGAGTTCATTTTTATTCTAGATTTCCTTTTGATTGTTTTGTTTTAGATTACAAACAGCCCACAACAGTCATGGACTTCATTCTATATGTCTTGTTTTAGATTACAAACAGCCCACAACAAGTCCTGGACTTCATGAGCGGCACCTTGCTGTCCGTCCAGGAGAAACAGCTGTGCCTGGAGAGGAGTCTGTGGGAGGTGACCCAGGACTGTGTGGCGCAGCTGAAGGAGAAAGGTCTAGTCACTGTGGCTGCAGAGCCAAATGGGGGGATTCTGCAGGTCACCAATCTAGGAAGAGCTACTTACAAAGGTGAAATAGTCACACCAGAGAAGGGTTCCAGACTAACATTTTCCTCTTGTGGCACAGGTGCTGATAAGTCCTTCAGTTGGTAGCACGTGATCTGGTCACAGCCCTTAACAATGTAATTACACATTAGAGTAAAACCTTTGGTTATAAATGTATTTGTACATTTCAGTAATATGATATGATTATAAAGATGATAAAGATGATCTGACCTGTTGTCCTTTTACGTCTGTGATTAGGCTGCTAGCACTCTTAAGAATGCAGTCATGGCTGAACTTTCAATTCATCTTGGGATGATTTAGCTATAGTAATCTTACATTTTAGCAAATGCTTATATGTTGGCATGCTAGACTTCAAAGTGTACATTAAGAGCTATTGATTCAAAGATGGACTTTGAAAAACTCTGATCTTTGGGTTTTTTAGTGAAAATGACATAACATTCTACACTTTATTTTGAAAAGTTTGGAACCCAACTGATATTTACATTTCTGTCCACATGCATTGAAATTGTTCAGTAAAATCCATTAACATTGGCCTCCAAATATTTTAACCCCCTTTGGACTTTTCTGCATTTTATTGTGTTACAACATGACATAACATACATTTAATTAGGACTTTTTTGCCACTGTCAAAATCAAAATCTACAAAATGTTGGGAAATAATATAACAGATAATTTATTAGTGTTCATCCCCTTTTGCTATGATGCCTGAATCAGCTGTGGTGCCACAAATTGTGTGTAGAAATTGTCTTTTCGTGAGCAGTGTGTGAATACTCATGTTGTAGCGCAACTAAATCTGACTTGGTCCAACGGGGGTCAATCCATTTGAGAGGTTCTGTAAATCCCATTACAGAGACATGCTATTTTATTAATTGAATTAGTGGCACAGATTTCTGATGATCTGATCTTCACTAGGCTCAGTGGACCTGACCTACTGCGAAGTCCTGTATAGAGACCTGTCTAAAGGCCTGGAGTGCCTGATGCTCGACAGCTTCCTTCACCTGGTCTACCTCGTCACCCCCTATGACATGGTCTCCCAGTTTACGCCTGACTGGATGGTCTATTTCAGACAGGTTAGAGACCAGCCCTTGTTCCTCAGATGTCTACATGAATGGATGTGTACTTCATATAAGTACACATCCTTGGATAACGGTGTTCTTTCTATGCCATTTTTAGATCGCCAATGAATATTCAGTTATGTTAAACAAAACGTAAATATTACATTTTGTGCAGTTGTTTGTCTTCAGTCCTGCATTACTTAATTGTGTGAGTTTGTTTTGCTCACCAATTCCAGTTCACAAGGTTGTCTGATGTGGAGCAGAAGATGTGTGCAGCAGTTGGTGTGCCTGAGAGTGTCGTCGCCAGAAAGGCTGCTGGCCAGAATATGAACAAGGTGAGCATATTGACCAATGAGAAAGCATATCATGGTCGAAATCAGGTCAAATGATTCCCATGTTCAAAGATTATTATTATCTGTAAACCTGTGTCGTTTTAAAGGGATTATTATGAGAGCTTACACTTAAGTAGATTGTCTTAAAGCCATTATTTAGTTCATCTTGAGACTAATCCTCGTGATTTAGTTTTTCTTCTTTTTATTTTGCCTCATATACTAGATGGAAGGCAAACTTAACGAATTAAGGTCCGAGACAATAGAACGTAATCAACCATAAATTCCAACCAACACTCAACAGTGGTGATCGTGTTGATCGTAGGTGATAACTGTAATGACACTGCAATGAGCCAGTAATCCAGTTCCGTGCCAGTAGTCTGTACTCTATGCTTTCCTTCACTGTCCCCCCCAGAATGTGGACCTGGTGGTGGTGAGCAGGCTGTACCTGGCCAGTAGTCTGTACTCTATGCTTTCCTTCACTGTCCCCCCCAGAATGTGGACCTGGTGGTGGTGAGCAGGCTGTACCTGGCCAGTAGTCTGTACTCTGTGCTTTCCTTCACTGTCCCCCCCAGAATGTGGACCTGGTGGTGGTGAGCAGGCTGTACCTGGCCAGTAGTCTGTACTCTGTGCTTTCCTTCACTGTCCCCCCCAGAATGTGGACCTGGTGGTGGTGAGCAGGCTGTACCTGGCCTTGGTGCTGCTCTCCCTGCTGAAGGAGACCGACCTATGGAGCGTGTCCAACAGCTTCCGGCTCAACAGAGGCTTCCTCCAGACACTGCTCAACTCCTCCTCGGCCTTCTGCTCCTGTGTGCTGCGCTTCACAGAGGTTGTCTGGCGCCTGAATGGAGATCACGCACATGTACATACGTGTGTCTTCGCAGCACGTCACCTCTGTTATTTAGCGGTTTCTTTCGACCTGACTAAACTTGCCTCTCGCCTCCTTCTGGGTTGTCATCAGGAGCTGGAGGAGTTCTGGCCCTTCAAAGCCCTCCTGACAGAGCTGACCCGCAGGCTGACCTATTGTGTCCAGGCCGAGCTAATCCCTCTAATGGAGGTAGCCGGAGTTATGGAGGTGAGGTTTCAAATACATGTCAAATCAAATATCCCAAAAACTCATATCCAGTCAAGATCTATGGTCCCAATTACAGTTTTCAAGCATTGTTTCAGATCATTTTACATGCTGGGACCCGTTTATGTTCTTTTGACAGGGAAGAGCCAAGCAGCTGTACAACGCTGGGTACAAGACACTGGCTCATCTGGCAAATGCAGACCCAAACATTCTTGTGAAGACCGTGGAGAACCTCTTCAAGAAGCAAGCCAATCAGATTGTTGCTTCTGCAAAAGTATGACCGCAGTCAAGTGTTTAGGATTTGCAAGATGTAGCTGTTTTAACAGTGACTTCCTACCTAAATCCACGTCAAATATTACTGTTTAAATGTTGATTGCGGTGAGATGTGAGCATTTGAGGAAGTGGCACTTTGTTCATTCTAATGTCTCTGTTTCAGATGCTGCTGAATGAGAAAGCTGATGCGCTCCAAGAGGAAGTGGATGACTTGTTAATGAAGCCTTCTGATCTCCCCTGTTTGTAAATATGTTATACGTATGATGTACAGTATTTATTTTTGTGAAGATATATTTTATTGGATTTGGTGTGATGTGTGGTTTATAGTTTAAATATTTCAGTAATGGCAATTCCATCCAATAGAGATTAATAAAAAGCTCTTTTAAAATGGTTTATCAAATGCATTGTGGTGGTGCTATATACAATTCTATTGACATTTTAAATGAGCTTGAATCTAGGATTTTCTTGTTACAAACCAAAGGGGCCATTTTTCAGTTTTCTCATTGCTTCGGGAAACCTTAAATCATCATATTGTCCTATTGAGTGAGTGTTTCTGGACTCTATTGGGTCTCTAGGTTGAAAGATTTTGTGACCGACATGTGTGCTACATGCATAGCTAGGTCCAATTAAAAGTACAATTTCAAAGATTGGTTGTGCATCTCATCTGCAGTTTATAACTGATAATTTTTAAAGATGTTTCTGGCATTTATAGTATTTACCTTTGGAAAAAAAAAGGAAAATTCTTCTTAACAAGATATCTACATTTCAATAGATTTACAGTCACTCAAATAATTGCAATCATTTATCTTTACCCTATTGTAAACATATGTCAGTACATTATTCAATCAAACGGTAGAATTCAAACCCCTAGCATTGCACAATGACAGGGGAGACAATTCACATTGAAAAATGTCTAACATTGATTTAGTTTAAATTAGAAAATTTAATTTTTAGCATTTTTTCAAATCGCAATGGAGGCTTTTATTTTGAAGGTTTACTCATTCGTCCAAAAAAGTGTTATCACGTCACCCAAACGTTACGTGATAACAACAAAAACGAAATTGTAAAAACTCACATGCTTGCGTTCCGGTTGGAACTTCTTAGACAAGGAATATTCTGAACCAGGAAATGCTACGATTGTTGTCCTTTAATTATTCAAAACATTGTGTAAATGACAGTGCTTATCTCAGAATCTTACCATGATGTCAGGTTTATCTATTTTGGCATTGGTGATATCAATTGTATCTCATGGCTATTATGTCGGAGCAAGTGTCAGTTCTAGTGCTGAGGCGAATTTTAATTCAATACTTTTGAATGTGGACCTCTCTCGAGTATTCAAGACAGTAAACGAACGTTTTTTGTCAGTGGCCATAGATGCAAGTATAGTAGCTGAAGAGAAGTTCATGTACCTTTTAACGTAAGTATGAGCTGTACCAATTTTGTCAGTTTACATGTTAGGTTCATACAATGCTAATACAATTGCCTTAAAATACTTAATTCAATATATTCTATTTGGCTTAACAGAAAATAGCTAAGAAAACAAATAAACCTCCAAACGCAATTTAATGTTACTTAGACGCGGTCGAGTTCTGATTCTTTATAAAAGGTGCTATACTCGGATAATATTTTGCTGCATTTTAATTTCAGCAGATGTTCATAATACGGAATGTTTCAGCTTCTTACTGCATGGCATATTCTGTAGCCGGGACAATGCTGGTTCCACACTGGCGACTGATTTCCGCCCGGCCACCCATCATGTATTTTTGTTAGTGATATGTCTGGATCCAAACCTTACGCGCAATAAACAGTCGGTGCTGGGCCGTAGAGAATATACATTGACATAGGCTAGTTAACTACATTTATGTGTATGAGAAAACCTGCTATAAAAGTGTAGATAATCATGTCATGAACTGTATCGCGGTGACGTCATTTTTTGAAACAACGTTTGGAATGTGGTGGATGAAAACCTACATTAAAAGTAACCATTATATTGTGGGATGTGTTTAATAAAGAAGGAAGTGTGTGTAATCATGTATGGCAGTTATGTAAAAAAAATGCAAATACTGTAGAAACTCGCAAGAGTTCACAACAAGAGCCGATAATTGTTTTATTTATATGTGATTGTTGTAACCAACATTTAGATAATTTATCCGATGCAAGATATTTGAGAACACGTTTGAACTGGAACTTCTATTTACGAAGTATAAAGAATTCTCTGAAAGGTTTTTCAACAAACTATGAAGATGCAACTATTGAGCCCACCTACCATGTATGTCATAGAATAAAATACTTTCACAGGTTTTTCCTTAAATCCACCTGCTCCCATTAAGCCCACTTGACTGTGTTTCCTAATTTTGACCTCAACCGATGAAGATCTGTAATTCATATAGTTAATACACATATTATCAATTCGTTCTTTATAGGCATATATTCTATCCTAACAAATCCTAACAATAATCATATTCTTTTACCTTTAGGCCTACTTTTCAGATTAGGTTTTCTTTGAGATGACTGAAACACACAAAACAGGTAAAGGGTTAGGGAACTATGCAAAATCTCAATTTAAAAAAAAACTTAATGGAGTGGAAAGGAAGTTGTTAAGGCACTCAGTGAAGAAGCGGCAGAACAGGGACATGTTAGTAAAGCGGTAGAGCATGAGATTTCAGAGTGTCAATTACAGTGCAAATCCTGAAATTGACTTGCTTACTATCCTCAGAACATTGGTATTGAACCTTCAAACTGTTTTTCTTTTAGCCAGTTGGTCTTCAGAAATCTTCATAAGAAATTTGGATGTTCAACCGGTTGGACCAGAAATCTCTGTCAATTTCAAATGCAATTCTATGAATACTCAAAATGAAACCTCATTTCACCAGGTCCCCAAAGCTGAGAACGTTGGCAAGAGCCTTGACCCCGGCATTTCTAAGATTTGGAGGGACAAGACAAGATTTCATGACCTTCAACCCTACATTTCAACCTTCAAATAAGCACCACACATACTCTGTTTTTGAACCAGGTAAAAGTGTTAGAAATTTTCATCTTAACTGCTGTGTCATGTTACCACAGACAGTCACATTTATGAATGTCAAAAAAAGCTTTTGTGCTTTCATTGTGGTCACCTAATTCCTGTTTCACAAACACAGAGATATAGAAAACTATTTGTATTAATTCAGTAACCAAGTGAATTTGATGAGTTTGACGTAGATCTTAGGTCAACTGGTTTCTGATTCCTTTTTGCTTCCCTGTGGTCAGAGGATATATGTAAAAGGCTGGAGCTTCCTCCACTACTAGAGGAGAGGCTGAAGCAGGAATGGACTCTACAGGAAGTGCATCTTCAGAACGAGGACTTGCAGAAGAAGTACAGGAGCATAAAATTCACAGGTGCTGTTACCGAATAATTCAAGCAACGTCAGTCAAGTTCACAACACGTACTGTACTGTTTTTCTTTGCTGTCTTAGCTTTTTTGTAACCACACCATTTCAATTTAGTTTTAAATGTGTGTTTTTCTCTGATAGAGTATACAGTGGATCTGCTCTACTCCTTTACAAACTGCTCAGGATTAGACCTCATCTTTGGCCTCAATGAGCTGCTCAGGACCGCTGGCAACACCTGGAACAGCAGCAATGCCAGGGCTCTTCTACTGTACTGTGAATCCAAACAGTACAACATGTCCTGGGAGCTGGGCAATGGTCATTATTTTTAGGCCATGGCCAAGAGATGTTTTTATTGATGCTTGAAGCTGTACACCACGGTTATGATGACATTCCATGATTAAGATCACATTGCTCAATTTGAGTTGGCAACTAGTTCATATACCACACAGCCTTGTGTGTTATTGCTAACACTTTTTCAGCATTCTTGATTCAAAGCAACCTGTTAATATTAATAATTTTTTATTCAGGTAATGAAGTGCATGGTTGGTTATTCTAAGGTTGGTAAGGCAATACATGAATCCTTTTTTCCTTTAGAGCCAAACAGCTATGTGAAGAAAGCAGGAATCTGGGTGGACGGACACCAGCTTGGCCAGGATTTTGTTAAACTCCGAACAATTCTGCAGGAATCGAAACTTTACCGTAACACTGGACTCTATGGACCAGACATTAGCCAGCCCCGAGAACACAGGAAAGACTTATTGGAGGGGTGGGAGTTTGTAACTTTATCTGGCCTTTACATGAAACACTCAATATAGTACTTTTATACTCTGAAGCATTGATAGCATAGCTCATTGCTAACTAGTAAACAATGAATTTTGGATTCTACATTTGTATGACAACTTGTCACCTACATTTTTTATTTATGAAGGGTAGATGTGACCTCAACTTTAGTGGAATGGAGTACAGTCACAGCTGTTGGTTTTCTACTCCACCTACAGCTCTGGAAAAAATAGACCAAATAATTTGATAGGTAATGTTTTGAGTGAGGAACAGAAGAGTTCAATGGGCAGTGGTCTCTTGAATTGAACCCATCCGTTCCTCACTCATAACTTTTCTTTTCAACTTTTTTGGCAAAAAAAAAAAAAAGGTTAATTGGTCTCTTATTTTTTTATAGTTATAACCTAAACTGTTAGGTCAGAGGCACACAAAGCATAAAATCCTATCCTACTTGCTTTGTTATGTGGTCAAACTGTTACTCCTCCATTATGTTTATCCAGTGGTCCTGGGGCTGCTTTGTGGTTGTTATCCATATCTTTTTCCATGATCTTTTCCTCACCACTGTTGTTGTGGAGTGTATTAAACAGTCCTAGCCCATTTCTTTGGTCTAGGTTCCTGGGGAGTGGGGCGGAAGTTATTGATGCTTGCACTTGGCACCAGTAAGTAGAATTGTTTCTTAGCCTGTGTATGATAATTGGTTAGGTGTTGTGTAATAACTGTGATTGCTTGCTTAAACCATACTTTACATGTACAGTTCACACATTGTTTTCATCGGAAAATTTGGTGCTATTTATCCAGAGTTTTAGTATAAAGATGAAACTTATTCTTAGTTACTCCTTTCTATTAGTTATTACGTCAATGGAAGAGACACGTCACTAGAAGATTTCATAGACCCTGAGGTGCTTAACACATTGGCACTGAAAACAGAAGAAATAATGGAGGTAATGAAGAAATAATTGTGTTATAAGTTTTTATAATTCAGTGAGGAAGTTGAATGGTTCTTCTGTGTCTTGTATCCTCAGACGGTTGATCTGTTGTCCCCTGGGAAAAAGGTGTGGCTTGGAGAGACTAGTTCTGCCTATGGAGGGGGGGCTCAGGGCCTGTCTGACACATTTGTTGCTGGATTTATGTGAGTGTGTGTGTGTGTGTGTTAAGTTAGCTAGAAAGTCTAAATATTACCCCTCCCTGATATCATGTAATAATTCTCACCTGACTGACTCTTTGCAGCTTCAGGCAGCAGTTGAGTCAATTATGATGTAGGTCTTCCCTCATGTAACAGTATCTGAGCTACTTGGTTTGAATTTCCCAGTCACCTGCCAGCCCTGATCTCATGATCATTCTGGTAACCATTCTCTGTTCCAGGGAGACATCAATGGTTTTCTGACATGCCAGCTTTTATTTATAAAAGGATTGCCACAAAATTGCTTCTGTCCCATGATAAATATAACATTGACAACATCACAAAGGATGACATTATTTAATGATCCATTGTTTTTCCCCATAAATCAGTTAGTGATATGTTAATGAACCTCATGAATATGAGTGTGATAATGTCTTATAATGCTGTATTCTGTGTAGAATCATTGTTTAATGATTGCAGGTGGCTGGATAAACTGGGCCTGGGTGCCAGTCTAGGATTGGATGTTGTCATCAGGCAGGTTCTGATTGGATCTGGGACCTACCATCTGGTAGATGATAACCTGGATCCACTCCCTGTAAGATATATTAGAATTCATTCTTCTCTTCTATCTTTTGATCTCCTGAAACACGCAGACTTTTGTTACCTTTTGCATTGTAATTATCTCTTGTAATAGTGACATTTAACCACCATGTCATCATCCAAACCGCTGTGAAATATCAAGTGCAGGCTATTAAGAGTGTTGGCATACTCTTACAGCCCTTACTTTCCCTGGGATTTATTGGGTAAAATGTCCCCGTTTGGGAACCAATGTGTCAGCATCAATGTTGAGGCCAAAACATTGTGGTTTTGACCCAAGAACTTACAGGAAGATTAAAAAGAATCTCAGCAGATGTTTATTTTGGGAGCCAAAACAATATATATAACATAAATTATTTGAATACTGAGCCATATTGTGTGATCAAGAAGTTGGACTGCTCTATCCAATTAATTGTGGTTTAAGTCCAGAGACTGAGATAGACATGGCAACAGTGCTTTTTAAACGTCTTCTTTATCAGTCACCAATCATACATGGACCAAACTGTATATTCATTTGTCTTCATGGTTGTATGCTTTTCGCAGGATTACTGGCTATCACTTTTATACAAGAGGCTTGTTGGACCTGAGGTACTACTTATAGAAGACTCATCTAAAAAGACAAAAAGAGTCCGGGTCTACCTGCACTGTACAAACAAGAAAAGGTCCTTGTATATTCAAGAAATTAGTCAACAACCTGGAATTTTGTGCGAGAACAATGTGTGACCACCATCCTGCCTGCTCTCTTGTCCAGCGCGAGCTACAGAAGGGGAGCAGTCACATTGTTCGCTCTGAACCTGAGTCAGAGTCCTGCGAAGATCTTATTGCCCGATGCCCTCTCTAACAGCACTGCAGAGGCCTTCATTCTACAGTCTGAGCAACCTGGCAAGGAGGGCCTCTTCTCCAAGTAGTAACCTTCATTCCCATCGGCATGCATGAACTTATTCGGATAAGCTGTTTTTAAGCATAAATGATTTGAGCAGGTCCTGTCTTGTGTTATTGTCAGTGTTAACTTTGTCGAAGTAAACCAATAAGTGAGGTATGATGTGATCCCCAGGTCTGTGAAACTAAACGGCAAGGTGTTGAAGATGGTGGATGATAGAACTCTTCCATCGCTCCGAGGAGCTCCTCTTCCTGCAGGAGAACATCTCAGACTCCCTGGTTATTCCTTTGCCTTCTATGTTCTCAGTGAGGCCAAGGCACTGGCTTGCTAATGAACACAACTGGAGAGGAGAGTTTTACTTGCTGTCTGGAGTAAGACTAAGAAATTAAGATAAATTATAATTGACTATTTGACCAAACACTTCTGTATGTTTCTCCCATAGGCTGTAAACTAAGTGATTGTGAAGAAAGCATTAATTGATTTTTTTTTTTATAACTTTGCTTTTATATGTGTTTTGTGTACATAATTTGTAAACATGTCCAAAGAATTGAAGACGAGACTATCTTGAATGAGATTGCTTTTCAGGGAACCCATCCAAAACCTTGTTTACACTCAGGCAACTTGAATTTCAACTCAGTAATTTCAGGTACACGCTATTGTTTAATTGTGTCATTTTCTACTTTGCCACAGATGCAGTTTAATTTTGTGTGATTACATTTGTACAATATCTTTTTTGCTGAGAAATTATGTGATACTTTATGGTTTTATTTTTGTTCAAAGTGAATAATTGACCTCGGATGCATAAAAACACCATTGCAGACTTCATGTTGATGAGGCGTTCACAGACCCCTTCCTCCTGTTCCTCCTGTTCCTCCTGTTGCTCCTGTTCCTCCCCATGTGTGATAAAGTAACATTAGGGTTTGTAGTCCGGGTTTCCTGCCGGGTCGATGGTAGACAACTGGAAAATCTGTTTAACCTGAATAGCTAGAAGACAAATTTCGATACGGTATGTAAGTCTTTATCTTGTAGATATCTGAATTGGGGAATGGTTCTGATGGTCTATTTGTATATTGCACGGGCAATATTATTTAAAATGTTTAACATTCAAACAGTTTTATAAAGTTATCTGTACGAATCTTAAATCCTCAGTGTAAGGGGATCCGGATGAAACGGAGAGTTGGTTGGGGATCCAAATGCAGGACGTGAGGGAGGAGGTTGGAGTGCAGAATGAATGAAGCTCTGAGGGGATTGAGCGATGTTGAATGGAGAGGGAGTGAGCGCCAAAGCTCGGATAACAATCCGGGGAGGTTGCTCAGATGTAAACGAGCGTTGAAAAAGCCAAGGCCTTAAATCCAAACATAATTGCAATAACGGTGGCGCCAAAGCTCAGTGACGTGCGCGTAACCTCGTATGAGACTTAGTTGGAACTGGCAACTAGTGAGTGAGGAACGGGAACTTAAATAGGGGTGCCGATCAAATGATGAGGGACAGGTGTGAGTAGTTGGCTGTGTGCTTGATGACTGTGGTACTTGGTGACAGAGGTGAGTAATGCAGCCATAAGCCATTAGAGGGGGTGGTAGGACCGGAAACAGAGCCAGGTCAGGGTCGAACCCTGGCACTCAGCTGTGAATTTGTCTCCTTGGGTCATCAGTGTGCATTTTAATCAAGAAAAAAACATTTGTGGATGATTGCTTTATAAACCTGTCTTTTTCAACTTAACTTAGCATCACAGAGTTATTGATTAGGATCAAACACAAAGTTACATACTTGTCTTTGTGTACATCAACCTTGGCATCGGGATTGAACATTCTGAAGGCGTAGGTGTCTTCTGAGGTCTTCTGGGTTGGTCTCATGCAACTTCTTTCCATATAGGAACATGGTGAAGTTGATGGGACCACTGGCCTCTTTGAGCATGTATTCTTGCGATGTGATCTCAGATATCACTCAAACAACTGTGTTTTTGATACATTACTCAGACATTAAATGATTGAAATGCTCACTAAGGGATGCCTAAGTACCTGTCAAGGCCTCTTTGTCAATAAAGCCGCCTCGGTTCTGATCAATAAGTGTGAACGCCTAGTCCACGAACAGAACAAACCGTTAGTGTTACTGCATTATTTCAATGAAAAGAACATAATATACATTTTTAATAACCACATGATGTTCATTGTTCAAAGATCTCTTGGTCTTTCTGATGGCCTTAAGAGGAGGATCTGGGTACTTGGTGTTATATTTCCACTAGTAGGATGGTCCACAAGAAATAGAAAGCTTGTTGTATATTAATTACGCTGCAAGCTGAAACACAATTGTGATAGTTTGTTATTATTCTCAATTGTCTTCATTTTCTCGATATAAATAACATGTTGAATAACACAAGTCCCTGTGAAAGCAGGGAAGATCTTTTAAACACGATGTCAATTGTTGCATAAGTCATGCTCTTCTTCCTTCCATGAATGTGCATAAGTGATTTGGGAGTTTAAATACAGCAGCTGTGTGTAACGTTGCCATGGATGTCATGTAGCAGGCCCCAGAGGGGACCCAACTGCTCCCATGGGGGCCGGCAGCCAGGCTAAAGGACTTCATGGGCAAGTTGTTAGGCAGGGCCCAGGGTCCTCCAGAGGCCCCGGGCTGTTTATAATCAAAATCATTTTGTGTGTTTCTATTTTTCTAGATTTTGTTGGCAGGTTTTCTGATTTCCCCCTGTTGATTTTATTCCTGATACCTGCCAGCCAGTCCCCTTGATGACTGAACTGGCAATGGAGTGATGTGAGGACTGAGTATAAATGGAATGGTGCTGATGAGGGGAATGGTGACAGGTGTGCAATGGGAGGAGTGGTGGTAATATGGGGAAGGCCTGCCCAAGTCCGCAGTGAACCAGGAAATTAAAACAACTAGGCCCGGGCCGTGACATTTTGTGATTTCTATTTTAGAGGTACTTTAGTGGCCACTGTCTCTTGCTGTTTTCAAACGCTATACTTGGCAATCTTTATTACTGGTCCTTGTTAGACTAATGGATAAATTGTTATATCCAACACCCCTCCCTGTTTGCAGTACTTGTGTAAATTGATTGCACCATTGCATGAGACAATTAGAAGGACATGCAACAAGAACATTTGCAAACATATTATTTCAATTAGGAAAATAATTATTTAGTCATCTCAGGACAAGAGATAATTGAAGTGGCACAACTCAATGTGGGTACTGGTTCTTGCACCATTCCCGCACGGAAATGGGCAGCAACAGCATGCTGTGGCCACTGTGTGGCGCTATAACACTGGGAGTAGCTGGTTAGTCCACAGCCGCCCAATTTGCAGCCGTGTAAGGTCTCCAAATGGTTTCATTGGTCAGCTATGATAGCATACAGCAAATGTTTTTGTTGGAGAAGGCTTGTTTATTGCATCATAAACAATGCAGTGGACTAAATAAACATCTAACATGACATTTCTAGAAAAGTAAAACAAGAAACAGTAGAAATTACCAACATTTAAAAAAATGGAAGGTAAAGATATAAGTGCAGAAAGGCTCTTTATTATCCCATCTGAAGGCCTGGGGGTAAACTCAGTTTTATGATCATCCAAAACCTTTCTTATCTGCTAGATGGAATCAAAGTGAACAACCCTTAAACGTCTGCGGTCCGAGAGGACACTTGTGGTCTTTCTGCAGGAGTAAATGTCCAGGAGGCCAGGCGTCATGCGCTGTGGCACTGGGCGGACCAGGAGAGCCACACCGCCAGCAGGTTCCATACCTGACAGGCTGTCAGTCAGCGTATTTCTTGTGCTCCATTTAGTCTGCAGCCATTTAACACAATATAATAGTGAACATAAGTAATTTCATTAATGACTGATATATGTGAATCGACACTCCCTAGCTATGGAGTTGTTCCATCAGGGGACACATTTCTTTCACCCCGTGTAGTATTTCCTATATACACCTCGTATTGGCTGGCTTTGCGGCGCTGATGTATATACTAGCCATTTCTGCATTTAGCCTGGAGCTCGTTGTGCACTGAGTAGGCCTTGATAGTGCGGTTTGAAAGTGGGAAGAGAGCACACAGAAGTGGAGCTGGCCAGACTCACACAGCCTCTGCCTCCTGGGGCATCATGAGGTCCGCTCGCCAATGAACACAAACACACTCTGTGGCCACAGTTCTAGACTGGCCCAGGTACTCATTACCCGGCGCCATCAGACATTTACCAACAGTTCAGAGTACAGGTCACTGAGATGTGCTGATGCAGGTAAAATACAGTGGATTTCAGTATAATTTAAAAATGGAATCCATAAAAGGCGCATTATACATTTTGTGCCACTGCCATACCTGTAGGCCTGGGCTTCCGGGCTTCAGACCTTTTTCTTGGGTTATCACAGAATTTTAAAATCGTATTCAAAAACATATTTTTTTTGTTGTGATGAGTTTGCGAAGATGTCTGGGTTGTGTTGCAAACTGACAGTATAGCGGCTAGGAAGGCCAACTTAAATGTTTTATACTGCCCAGGGTCAGAAAGTGGCAATATGTAACATTTTTACTGTACCACCAGCAAAAAAGTGAAAACGATAATTAGATGTCTGCAGTTAATGTTTTAATTTAATGTTTCAAAAAACATTTAATTACAAAATGAACCAGGAACCAACGTATGCATCGACTTGTAATCTTATACTTGCATAAGACTCTAGCAATGCTATCGTTCACTCCTTGAACCACCGTGGACTAGCTAATGCTATACCGGTCTCTTTCGGTAAGGGAAGACGAGAAGAAGACGTGTTGTTTAGAGGCATGGTTCTACACAGTGCCCCTTTAAGTAAAACGTTTTAATCAATTCTTAACGACAAATTAGACACACTGTAATCATAGCAGTTAACAAATAGGCAAACTACATTTATTGTAACATAGGCCAAATGAAGAGGCTCAATTTTTAAGTCTGAACGAGAAAGAAAGCTGTCACTCATGCCAAATCCCTCACGTTCCACTCCCTAGATTCTCCAATTTCCTCTCCAAACGTGTACTGCGGCAGGTATTAATTATTTAGCGGGCCGGTATACATTTTTATATAGTAACCTCAAAACGGCTGGTCAATATGGATTTGCCAAGCTCTCCATTGGATTCGCCTTTGCGCTGGACCAACATAGTTCACAACAGACTCAAATCTAAATAAAATTTATACTCGGTAATTGTTCATCAGACAAGCAATTTGTTGAATTGGAGTATGCACACATCTAACGGGTTTAACTAAATGCCTGTATAACCAATCTCAAGTTTGCCATAATAAACTGAGCTTTTGTGCGTTCGCCCATACGTAGGTGGGCGTGTCAGCATCAGGTTTCATTTCAACCATTTGATCATCTAGGCTATGTAGCCTGCGCGATAACACATGAAGAAACAGCATTATTCGTGATTCGGGAAGAAGTGTTTCCTACTATATAGAGTTTATAATGTAAAACTTTTGACAGGTTTTGATAAATATCCACCCGGAAAGTGCATAAAATGCGCACGGACATGGCCAAGGCATACAAGCTGTATGTAGGAATAGTGACAGGTAAGGTGCGTCATGGCCTACTCTTGTTCCCGCTGAATGGCTCTTCAGTGTTCACTACATTGTAAATATAGTTGCTTACAGTCTGGTTAGTGATTGAATACGTTTTTATTTACTTTTGCAAACAAACACATTACATTTATACATTTCAAATACCACTAACATGGCTACTTTTTACAAGAGACTATAAGTGAAAAAGTTTTTGGAATATATCAATTTATTAGTGAGGCACATTTCAGTTTTCATGGAAAATATTTGCCTTCGTGATACAAATATTATTTAACTCCACAATTGCTTTATTATGTCCCTGGTCTAGCTATTGCCTAACATTATTTATGTGACTGAGTTCAGTTTAAAACCTTGTTTTTACATAGTTTAGTGTTATGTTAAATCTTGGTATTAATAATCTAGTTTGCCGGTCTATTCCGTGATTGCCAGCAGCGATTATCTTGCTGGTGTGTCAAAAATTCGGCAAATGAAACTCCCACCAACCAATAATCCGTTTAAAACTGTCAATCACAATATGTTCCATTTGTGTGGTCTGAACTCTGTACTTTTGGGATTTTAAAACCAATGTGGTGCACCTCTAGTATTTGACTTGATGTTCTGGCGTTGTGTGACCGGATCTGTTTGTTTTTTCGTTTGTAGCTTTGTCCCTATGCAAATATTCTCTGGCTGAATGGAATGCAACTGAGGATGAGCATGAAAGCAACACATTATCCCTTCATCACCAGGGCAACTCAACCAACTTCACAGGTATATTGTTTACCCCCAAAAGAAACATAATGGGTAATCACGCAATAATGACTAAATATGGCACAACTTATCATCTGAAATGCACATTTGTTAAAAGAAAAGTCCACAGATTTTTTTCTCTGTGTGAAACTGAAGTAAATTTCCTGTTATTAATAGTTTAGCTTCCTCCACTTACTGTCCCCCTTGCTAAATTCAACGATGCTCCAACGGTTTGAGCTACACAAAAAGTACTACTTGGATTTCCCCATCAGTGAAATTCCAAGCTAGCTATAGAGTGATCTTAAGGTACATTCTTAATTCATTCAGCTACACTCACCCTTACTAAACTTGCTAAACCATACAAATCCTGCTCACAGCACCAGTAAAACCCACATCAACGTCCTGCTGCTAACAGTTTAGCTTCGTCCACTGACAGTTCACCTTGCCTTGATTTGGTTACTAATTAGACATTTCCAGCATTTCAAGCTAGCAGTAGAGTGATCTTACTGTACATTCTTAACTTGTTCAATTCTTTGTTTTGTTACAGACGTAATTTGTTAGCACATTGAGTCCCGTTACCATAAACATTTAGGCCACATGTAAAAATGTACAAACGTCCCCTTTAACATGTTTTTCATCATTTTCACTTCAGAACAAGCAAGTTTTAGACAAAACCCGGTTGTTTACAAATCGAACATGTTTATGATTAAACATACTGTGACTGTTATAGCACTGCAAAAACATTTCTACTATTTGTTTTACTACTTTTATTACTTTTGTTAAATTAATTAAAGCCTATGCTCTCAACCTGTGACACTGTTGTTCATTCAAACAGTAAGAATATGAAATACCTCTCCACTCAGACCTTGAGTTAACAGAGGAGTGCTATCCCCTACAGAGACTCCAGTGCAAATTAAAGCCTCCCTGCCTCCAGTAACTATGCAGTCATTACCCTACTGTTAGTGTTGTTGCGAAATGTAGCACCAGCTTTATATGTGCCCTGGATTAAGTTCCTCACTGCTATTTCAATATGCACTCTGTGGGAGGCAGTCAGACATCCTGTATGTTATAAGCCACCTTAATAACAGACAGTTCTTCACTGTTTAAATCAGTTGCTGTTTGATGACAATCCTCACACCTAAAAGGTCAATTTAACAACCGACCATGCATTTGTACCTAACAGGGGAAAATTTAGCAATTTCTAGGAACTTTAGCAAACTGAAGCAAATGATGGCCTCGTGTTTCAGATTTCAAAATCTCCAGGGCTATCTAGCAGAAATCTCCAGGGCTATCTAGCAGAAATCTCCAGGGCTATCTAGCAGACATCTCCAGGGCTATCTAGCAGAAATCTCCAGGGCTATCTAGCAGAAATCTCCAGGGCTATCTAGCAGACATCTCCAGGGCTATCTAGCAGACATCTCCAGGGCTAACCATTTTACCCCAGCGGTTGTATCAACATGTTTTACCCAGCCTGAAATCCCAAAGAGCATTTGCTTGATGGATATTGGCACCACAGCATTTGGTAAATCCTTTGCTTCTTGAACCAGTCTCTTCACTGTGTCTGCGGGCAAAATACACTTGGATTCCCTTCCAGGCCTGTTTACCACAAGGCTATGAAGGGGGCATTTTTCTGTGTAGGATGGCATATTAAATGTTCACTTATACATAGAGTTGACGTATTGAGCAAACAAAAAAGTTGAGGAACTCTTAAGTGTTTAGTTGAAATACACGTGTTTGACAATGTGATTGCTAGGCCCTTTATCCATCTTTCCACACTTAACTCACTTTAACATCAACAATATGCTGTTACACAAAGCTAAATAGCAAACCACACTGTTCATTTGCTACATGTCCGCTAATGCTAATTAGCGTTGCCTTACAACTGCTTATACAAAGTAAATACAAAAAAAAAATCCACACATTATTCTCAACATAAAACTAATATCAATATATCTATCTATCTGTGTGAACTGTAAGTAACAGTTTATTTATTCATTCATATTTACAGCTACCCAACTACATACCCAGTTTACACCTGTTAAACTAGTGCCTATTCAATATTTAGGCCAGTTTAAAAGGACAATTCTACCGCTGGGATGTGTCCTCTGTACAAACCATATGGTTTTATTTTTCCATGTTCGCCACTTATTTAGAAGGCATGACAATAGGTTAGTAATAAACTCTTTAGTAAGAGGGGTCTAAAAGAATGTTTATAATAAAACAGGCTGAGGTTATCAGTTGTCTTTAAAACTGAAATAATTGAATTATTAATAGATCTATTATTGACATATTATTATCTACAGCCCAACCAGTCTTGTACAGTCCGTTCAGTTCCCCTTCCTTTCTCAGATCTTATTACCAAGACCAAATGTATACAACAGACACACAGTTCTCACCGACTCAGGTTTCGAAAGGAAAAGATGAGACAAGTTCAAGAAGGGGCCTCTCAATTTAAACACATATTATTATACATCCCCATCTAAATGTCCTATTCTTTTCAGGAGGATATTAAATATCAAACCATTTCTCTTTGTGCACTCAGAAGACTTCACAGAAACCCAAACCCAAGGTGAATGGGACGGCCTTTTCACAAAATGCCCGAAGGAGTTCCACCATTACTGTATCCATGGGACCTGTCGTTTTTTGGAGGAACAGGACAGTCCTTCATGCAGGTAAATCTCACCTTTTCCTCACTGTGGGCCACAATCATCTTCAATGCAGATAGATTGTCTCAAGCCAAAAACAACAGAACTCCACCATCTCAGTTTTAACTTTAAGAATTATTGTACATAATCATAAAAAGTGTTTATTCACATACCAACTACCAAAAATATCCTATTTATTTAAGTACATCTCTGTCTTAAACAGTATTGTTGCCTTCCATGGTGTTGCTGTTGCACAACATGTGAAGTCATATGCATGTCATATCTATTTGTCACCTATCACCATCGGTTAAGGCAAAGGACATAAAACTGTAAGAGACACATGATTTTTGACTATCAGAAAGTGAAAACAGCTAAAGACCTAATTATCATCTTTGTGGTTTGAATCCTGAAAGCTGACTGACTGAAAGCTGTGGTACATGAGCACTTATAAACCCGTTGGTTTGAATCCTGAATACCGATTGGCTGAAAGCCATAGACCACATCCCCTTGTGCCTTTCATACCTTCTTGCAGGTATGAAATCCCATAATCCTTTAATGCTTTAATTGCGTTGGTAACCATCTCAATGAGGTGTCTGTACGGCAGAATGGTTTACGCTCTGGCACATACAGGTACATGGTTTGCGTTGAGATTAACGGTTGTCTCGTTCAGACTGATTACTTCGCCCAAAAGAAAGAAAGCTGTGTAGATGATCAGTTCTGGCCACGGGCAGGAAATACCCCTTTCCTCTCGCTCTCATTGTACTAATGATTTCCTTTTGGGCTTAAAGATTTTCCATATATCAGATTGCTTTCTTGATTTACGTTTTCAAGAACCAGCTTGAATTAGATGTCCAAGTACAGGTCCGGTACCCAATTAAGATCCCCTCTGACGACCCGGTCAGTCTGTTGGTTTGACCGATGACATTAAGCAGGGTAACTAGGATGGAGCATATCTGCCCTACCAACATCCATTAGCCATGGCCTTCTCTGTAACGTCAGATCTCAACCAGAGAGTGCTCGTAGAATTCAGATAGATCACGTGGTTGTAATAACATGAATGAACAGATATACAATGACACACACAACTTATGCACTTTTCTTTTGTAGGCCGACAAATCACATGATCCCAGATTGGTAAAGATGGGCGCCTTATAAATGAACAATATATGAATTAATGGAACTAATTTTGATGATCACAATTGTGACCATGTGATGACGCCCGTGCCTAGGGTTTAAAAAAACATGACCATGTGATGACGCCCATGTCTAGGGGTTAAAGAAACATGACCATGTGATGACGCCCGTGCCTAGGGGTTAAAAAAACATGACCATGTGATGACGCCCATGTCTAGGGGTTAAAAAAACATGACCATGTGATGACGTCCGTGCCTAGGGGTTAAAAAACATGACCATGTGATGACACCCGTGCCTAGGGGTTAAAAAAACATGACCATGTGATGTCTAGGGGTTAAAAAAACATGACCATGTGATGACGCCCATGCCTAGGGGTTAAAAAACATTTATGCGTGTTAACCATAAGGTTCTTTATTTTCTAACAATTATTTTTATAAAATAAAAAACATTTGTAGGGTGTAAATAATTTTATCTTCAACTTTACACGGACACAGCTGGTGTTTTTTGTGTTTGCTTTGTTTCAGGTGTATTGAAGGATACATTGGGTTCAGGTGTGAGTATTTTGATCTGAGCTGGCAGACACAAGACCAGAGCCAGATCATCATAGCCTGCGTGATAGCAGCATTGGCCTTCATGATACTACTCATCATTTTCATCTGCGTCTGTGCACAGTGAGCAAAATACACACGCTTTGAAAGCAGCCTAGTTGCAACTTTCGTGTGTGTGTTAGAGAGAGTAAGAGTACTGGACAATTATTCCCAAATGGACACTTCCACCCTAAAATGTTGAAGGTCTAGTGGAGCACTCTGTCATACCTGGTCTTCATTAGCCAAAAAGAAAGTGATGAGAAATGAGCTAGCTCTACGGGCACAGCTTTAATAGACATTGGCTAATTTACCGTTTCCATCTTTATGTAAAATGACTGGCATTAACCCAACTGGATGTTATTGTATTTTACAGAGAAGGATGTGGCCTCTCTAACTTAAGCCAACTTTAAATGGTTGATTTGCTAATCACCCAGTGCTTGACTTGGGATAAAATATGTTTTAAATGGTTAAGGGTGTGGAGGATAGTGCAGACGGGTATGGAACCAGCTAGTCCAGGGTGGTTAAGGGTGTGGAGGATAGTGCAGACGGGTATGGAACCAGCTAGTCCAGGGTGGTTAGGGTGTGGAGGATAGTGCAGACGGGTATGGAACCAGCTAGTCCAGGGTGGTTAAGGGTGTGGAGGATAGTGCAGACGGGTATGGAACCAGCT
>JACXGK010002140.1:33792-58653 GCA_016801125.1 Novumbra hubbsi | reverse complement strand
AGTGAAGGACAACATTCTGACCCACTTGCCAACACTAAAGGAAGCCACAAGATCAGCCGATCACCTCCACAAGTACTCAAGCAAGTTAGAAACACTGCATGGAGAGTTTTTGAGGCGATTTCAAGATTTCAAAACTCTTGAGAGTGAAATGCACATGGTTTCTTCTCCCTTCAACTGCAGTGTGGACAATGCACCAAGCAATGTTCAGACGGAGCTTATTGACCTGCAGTCTGACCTACTTCTGGCAGGGCACTTCAGGTCAGTCTCACTGCTGGACTTTTACTCCTATCTTAAAGAGGAGAACTTTCCACACCTGAGGAGGCATGCTCAGAGGATTCTGGTCCTCTTTGGATCCACCTATGTATGTGAACAGACATTTTCAGTGATGAAGTTCAACAAATCCAAACACAGATCCTCTATCACTGATGAGCACCCCTCAGCTGTCCTTCGCATAGCCACCTCAGACATTCAGCCAGATTTCAATGCCCTTGTTCAAGCCCAGAACAGACTGGATTATTTGCACTGAAGAGGTAAAATGAGGTGGAAAACATAACAAGTTATTGTTTGTTGTATTGCAGTATTTCTATAAACTTGTTAAGTTGTTTGTTGTTTTTCCTTGTTTGTGGAACAAAGTTAAAATGTGAACAAGTTAAAAATGAATTGCAGTGATTCAATGATTGTTTTTGTTTTCGTATTTCAATTTCACATAGCCTAATATAAATATTTCAGTATTAAGTGTTTAAATAAAACCATCAAAAGCAATCTGCTTTTGTATAAAGTAAAGTTAGGTTAAATGAAATTATTATTATTATTTATCTTACTGTATATCAAAAATAATATTGAGCAAACTTTAATTTAAATATTGTCGATGTGGCCCTCCAGCAGTGCTCGGGTTACTCATGCGGCCCCCGGTAAAAATTAATTGCCCACCCCTGCTCTAAATCCTCTAAAAGATCTATTTGAGGTCCAATAATTTGTAATGCACAATGGAGGCTCTGATGTAAGTTAGATTTCTGTCAAAGGACAGGCCATAGCGATGGAGAATGATCTGTTTTAAGCTCTGTGTTTTATTCACTTGGACAGGATAAGATCTCTTTAACCAAAGTAGCAGGTTTGGTTTAGAGCATTTGTTGCTACGGTTTCAGATCAGGCTACACTTCATACTCCATTTATGTTCCTGAGCTGAAATGCAAAGTATGTCCAAGTTCTGTTTTTTTTTTATTAACATTTAGTTAATTGCACTCAAAACCTTTAGTGACAAGAAATATTATTTCCACATGAGTAAGTAACACTTTTATTATTTGAATTCTACTGAACTTTGTAGATGTTTCAGTAGTCACTATTCAAATAATTGAATTATGTTGGAATTATTATTTTAACAGCGTAGGATTTTTCTCTGACACTGAAAACATTAACCAATATCTAGCCATTCTAGAGGTCAAGGATTCCCACCCAACTGAAGTATATACTATGTGCAAAAATCTTCAACAATGATAAGGCTGAATGATTTACTGCATCCCGAGGTTTCAGTACAAAAGCTGGGAAATACCATTCCCACAGCTCGCTAAATTACGAATCAATCTTTACACCCTGTGGCCTCTACAGCGCATTGACACTAAGCATGGACATAATGCTGTTCAGTGAAAATATAGAGAGTGTTATTCACTTCAAACGATTCAAAAGAACCTTAAAATGCGGGTAGAATTGCCCATTAGAGTCGTTAATTGTTCCTTCAAGTAGCTAAGCTACATGAAAGAAAAACGTTTACCTCACGTTACGAAAAAATCATTTTCATAAAGGACACTAAACTATGATTGAATTTATCCTAATGTTTATTTTATGAGAATGTTTTTGTCTACGTCTGTAGTTCTGTAATTGTTGTGTAGGCCTATATGTCTTTAAAACGTTATGTTTTTTATTGTCTTAAACACTGTCTGACTTGGACCCGACCACTTGAACACAAAGAATCTGGAAAAATAAAGTTCCAGATAGATAAAAGAAATCAATAGACAGGCTACATTTGGTGTAGGAAGAGACGTCCTGAATTGTTATCAAGGCCTGAATGAAAACCTGTATAAATAATAATAAAAGAAGAAATACAAAGGGTGTCCCCTATTTACTTGTGTTTAAAATAAATACCTTCTTCTATTAACTTCGTAGTCTGAGTTTAAATTAGTTTCTATTAGCACTGAAGCTGAGGTTGATGAACGCAAAATTAAAGCAGTATTTACATAATAAACATAATATAATACCGATCATTAAATGGTTTAAATAATTGTTCAGACAATTTACTAAAAATACACTGTATGCTATTCTAAAGCTACTAGACGGGTATTACAGATAGAAAGCTTAAAATGGTTCCATTGCTATTCAATGCGTGATTAATGTGTGGCGTCCGTGCCGCAGTGTTAAATCTTAAATCTCGCTCTCATTCCATTCAACCAGCAGTGAAACACCGAGAGAATCCTTTAAACTTCAAGGGAAAGAAATTGCAATTTTTCATTCCATTAAAAGTACAATAGGCACTGTTTGCAGAAATTGAGGCATAAACCTACCAACAGCTTTAGTGTTTGTAAATAATATAAAAAATATAATATAAAAAAAAGTTAATTTGCATGAATATCACCGTTTAATGAAGCTTTAATATAACTGAAATACATTGATATTAGTTCCCCAGAAATACTTCCTACACCGGTTTGATACAATTTATAATCTATTGGTTTCATTTGTATTGTTCTACGACCATAAATGTGCATTTCGATCTTTGAAGGCGAAGTTGACTACGGGTTTAACTGGGCCCGGTTGCACAGTTACACCATTATTTAGGCCGATTGGCAAACAAATACATAGAAAAACTAGGCTTCTCTCAAATCCGTTTAAACATTATGTCAACAAGTGTCAACATTATTATTGTACAATTCTGACAATGGTTCTGTTCTACATACGCGTAGGCTTATGCTACAAACAATAATGGACAACTTTGTATTGTCATCTTTGTTTTGAGGTTTCTGGCGATCAAAGTTTGTCATGTTGCCTATAATCTTACTAATTTAATGCTTAGAGGTTGCGGCAAGTGAATTTGGGATTTGTGACGCGTAACAACATAATCGAATCAAGGTTTTTAAGAGCCACGTTAACAAAGGCGCTATTAAAGACAGTACTTCATCGAAAGATGCTTTTAACATGTGTCTCTTTACGAAGGCTGGGTGAAAAGAGGCATTGTACAAACAGCGGTGCCTAAGGACCTTGTACAGACAAATCCAGTCTGTGTATTTAAACTTTTGAATCACTTGCCCCAATAACTTATAATATTATTTTAAGATGTAGCCTAATTTAGTGTTGTAGTATTGTTCGTCAGTTTATCTAGTCATATTAAAACAGTAAGTCACCACACAATGCGTGGCAGTTATTGTCTTCGGCCGGAACGGTCTAATGAAATCACTTTGGACATTGTTAGGATGGTGCGGAAAATACAGAGTACTTGTGCCTGTTTTCTTAAGAGGTGTATACAAAAACCTGTGGCCAATATATTCATACTGAACATTGTCTTATATGTTGGATACCTATTTCTTTCTAAGGTAAATGTAAACAAAATACGCATGAATACAAAGGACATGTACCTGTACACGGGACTCAGTGAGGCCGATTCTCAGCGCCAGCTCCTCACGCATAAAGATGTCTGGGTAATGAGTCTTGGCGAAGCTTCGTTCCAGCTCGTTTAGCTGAGCTGGGGTGAAGCGCGTTCGATGTCGTTTCTGTTTTTGCTGGTTGGCAGTCTGACTAGAGCACTGCTGTTTGTCAGGGTCCTTACTGTTAACCTGCATGCCGGGCGGGTTGGATCCACCCGAGGAAATGTCATCACCGGGCAGCAAGGTGGTTCCCTCCACGTGTTCTGTGCCAGGGGCCATGTCTCCTTGGCGGCTTTGGTCCGCCACCCCTCCGCCCAGACGGCACTTCATCGCGTCTCGGTGCCCCAGCAGCTCTGCAGCATCCTTCATCCCTATACGGAGAGAGCCAATGAGAGGGAATAGAAAAAGTTAAGGAAAGAATTACGTAAGGAACGATCTTAAAACATGAATTGGTATAAAATGCTGTTTGTCTTCTGACAAGCCATTGTTGTGATGATGGTCCTCTAAAAGTTTTACAAACAGAATCCATCCTCTGTTTAACAGTCAGCATCTACATTTTAGAAAGTCACACGATGACTGGACTCACAGTATTATCAATTGACCTATTTAGTTTACTGATAACAAGGCTTAAATCAAATACACATTGTTCAATAATTTTATAATGTGGTCAGACTATCCATTTCTCCAGTTTACAGAAGAGTTCAAGACCGGAGCTGTGCGATGATAACTCACCGAGCCGAGCGTCCAGAAGATCTGCATGAGAGAGCATAGCGCTCCACTCCAGGGCTAACTCAGGTCCAAAGAAATGTAACAACGTTGACAACTTCTTTCTAATGTAGATTAGATCTTTCTTATAGATCTTTCAAATAAAAGAACAAAATATTGTTGTGTTTAGAAATGAAGTCCGTTGCATTATAATGTCCTTAGAGCAATGGGGAGGCGCTTAAAAGTTCAAAGAACCCATGAGCTTCCTCAAATAAGAGCCAATCAGAATTGAATTCTGGAAATTAGAATTGAAGCCTTATTTTTCTCATCGTAACTGAAGAAATATCAAAGAATATGAATCCAAGCGGAATGATGATAAAACAGTGGGTGTGTTTGCGTCATAAATAAACACATAGAATACTATCAAACTGTAAATGTCAATTTAATCCACACAACTACTTTATTTCACAGTTCGGGTCATTTAGGCAGCTCTCAAGCACCTAATAACAATTATCATAAATTTGCAATATTGCCATTAAGAACCTCTCCATAAAAAATAAGCAATTCATCTTTGTGATTGTGATTTCGCTGAATGAAACAACAAAGTTTTCATTTGTAATACAACTCAAATGCTGTAATTTTCAAGACCATTAGGCATGTGTGTAATTAAAGAACTGCACGCATGCATTACTGTTAATAGAGTACAATGTGGGTGGATATGTACTAATTTAGATGGCACTGTATTTTCTTCCTCCATATAACAGAAAATGAATATTCCTCCATGGCAGGTGGTTTGTTGAAACAAATTGTCAAAATAAATACTTGTGTTGAAATGGATTGAAGCGCAGTTAGGCTACTGACCGGAGCTTTAACTGAATTAAGTACATGTTATTTATATCGCTCAACAACTGATTTAACTAATTTATCTTCACTCTATAAGTATGCAATTAGCAGGACAGGCATGGATACTACTAGTCCCCCACACGCGCTCCTTGTTCTTCAGACTTAATAGTAGGGCTTTGGCAGATGTCAGGGTAAGTCGTGTGAATAGACCACCGCCGCTGGGATTAAATGGTTCCTTTTACAAAAGGCACAAAGAAGGCGTCGGAGCGAGAACTATTTCTGCACGGCCCCTTTTCCCCTTGTCCGGGATAACAAGTTCAACCAATCTATTTTCATTCTGCAATCTGCTACAAATGGTAACTTTCGCCATGACCTGTGTCCACAAAGCATGAAAACTCGTGAACACTGTCTGGGATTCCATTAAATGATAAGATATACATACGTTAGAAAAATTCACAAGTCTGACTGAAAAGAATATACACTAGATGACAGCGGGGAAGGAGTTGAGGTAACAAAGTAGAAAGCGATGGATCCTCTTTGTCAAATTATGGATAAGAGATGGACATGTGTATAGTATGATTCATAGCTTGCTTCAGAATACAATTAACATTAGAGCATGGAGTTTAATCAAGCATGCCTTTCTTGGAAAACCCATGATGGAATTTCTTTCTGTCTTTCTGTTTTAGGCCTAATACAATTTGTAACAATGGATTTAAAAATAACTAGAACTTGAACGATATACATATAGCACCATATCATATTATCCTATGGTTCTCTAATATGACATTTAGACAAATGGTTTTCTTCTTTTCATCGTTTCCCAAACGTTTTTATGAAGGGCCAAAAATCAAACTTGACTGTGTGCCGTGGGCCGAAATTAACATTGCATTATACTAAACTGTATAATCGCCCTAGTTTGGGCACCCCTGCTCTAAACAAATCATAGAATACAATAATATACAATATAAACCGTTTGCAAAAGGCCGCAGCACCTTGTAGGCTATACCTCAGTTTGTTTCGTCACTGAAATGCAGAAATAATGAATCATAACTCAATTATCAACGATACATTTTATCCGGGAAAGGGTCTACTTTGTGCAGGCGAATATTGAATAGTAATTTAATTATGTTAAAGTAAGAATAACAGTATAACATTTAAGACTAATTTCCAGTTGTATTGTAGAATTCAACGAGTATGGGTATTACATAGCTAAAGACTAGAAAGTGAGAACATTTAAAGTACACTTGTGAACAATAAAGTGAACGTAAGATCCAAATCACGAATAATATAAAATGGCAACACATATGAAAAACATCTTCGATTCTTCATATTGTAAAAACCGCAACAAAGGCCAATTGGCGACGTAACATAGGAATGATCAATATTTGATATAGTGATTACAAATACATATTGATATATTTATTGCAAATACCAAAACACGATGACAACAATACTGTGATGATAATAATGCTGATAAGAATAATTGAAAAATATGTATAAAATGACCCACAAAACAACAATACAATACAATACCAATATAATGAAAACAAATATGGTCAACATGAGTCATGGAATGTTTTTTGTTGTTGCCTGTATTACCATCACATTATGACTGGTAGTTATTATTATTATAAAATTGTTATATTTTCTACCACCATTTTGATATTGTTACATGTTACTATGTTAATAATAGTTTCCTACATGTTTTATTCCTATTCAAATATATCTCGTCAGGAATTGCTCAATGTTCCATGGCGGTGTTATGGCTGTAATAAATATAGGAACCTGTTAAAAGTGGGTCTACATCTCACTCAGCCTTTGTAACTGGATCACATCAATCTCTCTCTCACACACACAAATACTTACACACACACACACACACACGCACACACTCCTTTCTGTTTAATGCGGCGCGTCTGAGTGTGGAGCATATGTTTACACGCGTCCTGCCTATGAAAAGACACTTAATAGAAGTGCACCAAAAACAAACGCAATTCTTTTGAGCATTTTTAAATATCAAGAAGTCTCCGTCTTCCCTAGTTTTCGGACTTTTGATAAAAGAGATAGATAATCATTTATAGATCTCGACTGTATAACGACATTTGATTATCGGTCCCAATAAAGACGTAGGCCTACGTAATACTAAGGATAGCTAGTTAATGTGTTAGTAGAGTATGCGTCTACGTGCGTGAACGATATCGAACGAGATAATTGGCCTGGCATCTCTGTTTACTCAATTACATAAATCTTACTGGAAAATCGATCTGCAGAAATGGCACCTTAACAAATGACGTTATTTTTCTTGCAGGTGATTTTGTTACAGTTGAGGGAATTATTCTAAAGTATCACGTTTGTTGTATTTGAGCCGTGAAGAGAAATATACATAGTGGGGAGCCGTGGAGAGGAAAACCCATCTCTACTCTGAGCCACCTGTCTAGGCACCGCCCGCCACATCTCATGGCCCAATTTGGCCGATGCTAGCGGCTGGACTTAATTACATCGTAATATAGCGGACAGATATATGATAATTGTTAAAAAAAAATCTGAATTAAAGAGCGATTTATGTATTTATGATTAATTCGCTAATAAGATTAAAGTTAAGCAAGACAATTATCGAAATCTTTGGAAAAGATCACTGCATGAGTTGGATGTGGAAATCCCCGTAAATATTTGATTGTGTATTTTCTGGAGTTGTTTTTGCATGAATACATTTATTGGATGCATTATTGGATTGTCTTGACATTCAGGCTTACTTGTTGTATTTTTTTTATTAAAAATGTTGGTACGAACTTTTTACCAGACATCAAGAACAAAACATTATATACCAAAGCAAGCCCCTGATTACTTTGAGTGTAATATCGCTAACCACCGTGTCATAGGACACCCATACCGTTCAGTCCCACCTTTCTCCCAATATTTTATCTGCTGTTTTGTCAATCATTATCTTCTCCTGCTATTTTATTTTCTCGATTATCCTCTCATTTCTACCTGAAACTCTTCTCCCATCTCCTCCCTGGCACATTGGCTTTTTTCTCCTAGTTCTGGGTTAGCTATCTGGGTTAGAATATGTTCTTCCTTAAGTCCGGTCATTAGGCCAGGCCTTAAGTCAGGTCTGTTAAGGAAAGGCAATCATTAGAAACCTACATGCCTCATTGAAGTTAATGATTGTGTTACATTATAGGTGCCAATGGTACAAGGAGCTCATCTGCATTGCTTGTCTGTCATGAGACCCAATGCTTAGCAGGGGGAAAAAATAGAAGTAACACAGATAGAAGGCCATAAAGCTAATATGTACATTTTCCTCATTGTAAATGTAGTTATGAATGACACATCTGTAGCTTGGAGTTCAAGACCATCGGTTACAAGAGGGATCAAACCTGAATAGCTACTAGGTTTTCCTGCATATGCTCTTGACCTGCTGTAATATAATTAGATCCAATTCATGTTTACACTCTTACCAATGCCAACTCCATAAATTGTTGTAATAAGAGGTTGAATTGATTGCACAAACAGACTGAGATTCTACAAAATTTTATTTCTAAAGGTGTGTTGGTTTTTTATCCTACAAAAAATCACTGATAAATTAACTGAATTACATAACACCCTTAGGTGTTAAAATAAAATAACAAAGAAAGTTTTTATGAAACTAATGAGGGCTGGTTTCAAAGTCATGATGCAGCAGTACATGCCTTTTCCCTCCCCTGCATTTGCACTAGCTCGACCCTGCGCTGTGTGCACAGAGAGACAGTACATTAAGTGATTTATGAACTTATGAAAGACAAATCTTTGATTTTCATTATTTTCATTATTATTCACCTTTAATAACCTGAGGGGATAACCTGAGAAGCCACCACGGAACACCCTAGGCCAAATTAGGTCCTATATTTATAGGATATCAAATGAGGTTGACTGAGGGAGATAACTATACATTATAAAAACATAAACACCAATATGCTATAATAGACTGTTAAAGCCACATAGACCTGTACCCAACTACATATTTTTTCCCTAAATACACACACACGCTCAAAAACATGGCAGATACAAAGGAGAACGTGGGTCAGTAGTGTCTAGGAGTTCCTATAAATGAGGGACATGTGCTGGTACATTACATTGCAGCTTAGCAACACCACATCATTTAATGCCTCAGCACATTATGACTGAGTACGATCGCTTCCTTTGACCTTGTTGCACATGACTCTACTGCTGTTTACTAAACCACATGCAAACCACCACCCACCTGCAAATTCATTCACTCAAAGTTATTCTCATTCACAATCTTTATTCACATACCACAGTCCTAATCTTTCCCAAATCCCTAACTGAAACCACAATAACCACGATCTTTCAAGGATAGGTGAAAGATCTCCACACAATTAAAATATAAACACTCACATAAATAATTATTTATTTGTCAATTCTGAGCGGTAGCCTGAAACATTGATAGAGGAGTGTTCTTTTTGTTTCCTGTGTTGATGCTTTAGAGAGAAAAAAAGATAGTTCTGTCTTTCTGAAGACCCTGACATTGATGCTAAACTGCCCCTTTGTACCCAGCTGCACTTATTACCATTCAGCCATATAGGTTCAGCTCCTCATTCTCACTTCACTAATTTCTGCCTTAACTCCATCGCATCCTCTTTCCATTTATACCTCTCTGTCTTTTCTACTCACCACTTTCTTCTTCTCCAGTAAACACAGCATTACCCCTCCCCAAGATTAATTGATCATCTATTTAGCCCTAATTTGGAACAAGCCAGTTGGTAAATTGGTGACTTTTTCCTGATTGTTAGTGAAATGTGTACAAGTATTTTTCAATTACAACTAAATGAACTAAATCTACTGAGTAAATTCTAGACTGATTGCCATAATAGAGTTTGAAAATAGAGCTATTGATAATAATTCCGGTTAATAGTCTCTTCCGGGCACGGTTGCTGGCTTGTCGGAATGACAATACAAAATTCATTATTCACGAAATCAGCAGTGTGAGTTCCAGACCGATCTTTCATTAATCAAACATTAATCAGATTAATCAGACACGTTATGGGGCCGATCCACCATAACACGTGTCACTTTGCTCAGAAAGCCTAAAACACTTTGTCATATATTATGTCAATTACCCATTATTTCACTGTGTTCCCATCAAGGGATCTTGTAATAGTTAGCATATGCCAAGGTAGGCTCCTCGTGCCACCCTCCAGGAATTCCCTGAAGACTGTTGTCTTTTTCTTTTTAGCAGGAGTCTAAAGACTAAGAGACAGACTGGTGATGAAATGAGGCCTGGTCCTAATGTTTTCTTCTCTTCCAGCCAAATAACTTATGAGATGGGCAGAGCCAGGCCTATTTTAAATGGAACTGACACTGTGTTTTTCCAAAGTTATTGGAAAAGCAGCATGCTGGAAAATAGAAAGAAAAAAGATATTAGGTAGTACCCTAATATGCAATAATTTATGGTGGTACAGAGACCTGAAGGACTGTCCATTTAAACTGTCAAACTATGAATAACATAATTTTATTGCAGCCATCCTTTGGTTGCGACAGCAAGTCATATGAATAACCAATTAGTGTGCATGTGTTTAACGGGGTGTATGGTCTCAGTGAGAGCATTTCATGTGAGATAACAGCATGTCAGACAGAGTAACAGCATGTCTCTGTCTGACATGCTGTTATCTCACATGAAATGCCGGTATGCACTGTATGTTTGTATTTACATGCCTGTATGTGTATGTGCGACTGCATGCTTGTGTGCTTATGACACCGATTTAAAACAACTGTTTCATGCCCTTGTGGGTACCTGGTTTTGTGTGTGTCTGTTCCACTCTAGTGAATGTAGTGAATCTATTTGAACAATATGAGCTGAATCGCACTTGTTAAAGAGGCGATCATTTGTCTCATATGTAAATGCATAGTCGCACTCCACTACTATTGCAAGCAATTATCTCCGCAGTTTTCTGTCACCTGAACTGTGTTTTTAGCTAGCTCATGTAACCTGTCTGTTTGAGGCAGTTTGACACAAAAGCTGCACAAGGAGGCAGCATGATGCACTCCCAGCTCCAACAAACTTGAGTAGAATATTGTTTAAAGACAAAATTAAACAAAATATATTGTTGTTCAAAAAAAAAAAATCCTGTAAACCTGCTAGATTAATTTGCTGTAGTAACCGATAGACAAGTCACATACTGTATATTCCCAAGAAGCTGGCAGGTGTAATTGCATTTGCACGTACAGTGAGTGAAGACTTTTGGAGGATAACCGGGTGTCAAAAAGCGCAGCAATGAAGCCACTTTTCTCCAGGAAAAACATCTAATAATCTGTACTTCAATTTGTATGTTCTCCATCAAAGCACGACGACTTGAGTGCAGAAAACCTGCAAACAGATTGATAATAGGATGCAAAAAAGTAGCTCAAGCGATAGAATGAGTGACAATTGTAAATGAGACAGTATTTGGACCTTATTTACTAAATATTATGCAAAAGTACTGTTCTACCAACAACCTTCATAGGCGCTTGACAACATCTCATTCAACAGTCCAGTTGCCTGTCGCCAGTGACAAAGCTACTATTAATGATGGAACCAGTTCTTCTGCCACCTTTGAGTCTAGAACTAATGCTACAGCCATTGTGAGGACTGCCTCCAGTTCTCAGAAAACTACAAAACCTGTCACCCTGACCTCCATGGACCAGCCATTGTGTGATTAAATACAAGATTGTATCATGTCTGATCGACTGTTTTGAGTTCATTGAGCAGCACACTGCTAAAAACCTGTCTGTCTAATCAGAATTGCATCAGAGTGGATTTAATAGTAAGCTGTGTCACTGATAATGCCAGCAGTATTACCGCAGCAATTCGGAAAACATTGTGGGCATTTCATTCATATCTGGCACATACTGTTATTACAGTTGTTCAAGATGCTCTGGCATTAAACAAAACACTGTGGAATCTGAAGGCAGCAGTGGAGTTTTCTTTTTTTTGAGCTGTGGCCAATAGTTTTAAGAACGACACAAATATAAATTTTCAGGAATCTGCTGCCTCAATAGATGGCAATTTGCATACAGTGGGAAGAACAAGTATTTGATTCACTGCCGATTTGCAGGTTTTCCTACTTACAAACCATGTAGAGGTCTGTAATTTTTATCATAGGTACACTTGTGAGAGACGGAATCTAAAACAAAAATCCAGAAAATCACATTGTATGATTTTTGAGTAATTAATTAGCATTTTATTGCATGACATATGTATTTGATCACCTACCAACCAGTAAGAATTCCGGCTCTCACAGATCTGTTAGGTTTTCTTTAAGAAGCCCTCCTGTTCTCCACTCATTACCTGCACCTGTTTGAACTCGTTACCTGTAGAAGACACCTGTCCAAACACTCAAACAAACAGACTCCCACCTCTTCACAATTGCCAAGACCAGAAAGCTGTGTAAGGACATCAGGGATAAAATTGTAGACCTGCACAAGGCTGGGATGGGCAACAGGACAATAGGCAAGCAGCTTGGTGAGAAGGCAACAACTGTTGGCGCAATTATTCGAAAATTTAAGAAGTTCAAGATGACGTGGTCAATCACCCTCGGTCTGGGGCTCCATGCAAGATCTCACCTTGTGGGGCATCAATGATCATGAGGAAGGTGAGGGATCAGCCCAGAACTACACAGCAGGACCTGGTCAATGACCTGAAGAGAGCTGGGCCCACCGTCTCAAAGAAAACCATTAGTAACACACTACGCCGTCATTGATTCAAATCCTGCAACGCACGCAAGGTTCAATGGGAGAAGGTCATGTGGTCTGATGAGCCAAAAATAGAGCTTTTTGGTCTAAACTCCACTCGCCGTGTTTGGAGGCAGAAGAAGGATGAGTACAACCCCAAGCACATCATCCCAACCGTGAAGCATGGAGGTGGAAACATATCACTTTGGGGATGCTTTTCTGCAAAGGGGACATGACGACTGCACCGCATTGAGAGGAGGATGGATGGGGCCATGTATCGCGAGATCTTGGCCAACAACCTACTTCCCTCAGTAAGAGCATTGAAGATGGGTCCAGCATGACAACGACCCGAAACACACAGCCAGGGCAATTAAGGAGTGCCTCCGCAAGAAGCATCTCAAGGTCCTGGAGTGGCCTAGCCAGTATGCATACATGATCCCAATAGAAAATATTTGTAGTAAAATCGGCAGTGTATCAAATACTTGTTCTCCCCACGGTATACTCCAGAATGTCATGAAGAGTGATCAGATGAATTGCAATTAATTGCAAAGTCCCTCTTTGCCATGAAAATGCCCTTTATCCCCCAAAAAACATTTCTACTGCATTTCAGCCCTGCCACAAAAAGATGTCAGTGATCCTCTCAATAACACAGGTGAGAGTGTTGACAAGGACAAGGCTGGAGATCAATATGTCATGCTGATTGGGTTAGAATAACAGACTGGAAGCTGTAAAAGGAGGATGGGGCTTAAACTACACAATTGTTCTTCCACTGTTAACTATAGTTACCGGCAAGGAAACATGTGCAGTCATCATTGCTTTGCACAAAAAAGTCTTCAGAGACAAGGATATTGCTGCTAGTAGGATTGCACCTGAATCTACCATTTATTGGATCATCAATAACTTCAAGGAGAAAAGTTCAATTGTTGTGAAGAAGACTTCAGGGTGCCCGAAAAGAAAGTACAACAAGCACCAGGACCGTCTCCTAAAGTTGATTCAGCTGCGAGATATGGGCACCACCAGTGCAGAGCTTGCTCAGGAATGGCAGCAGGCAGGTGTAAATGCATCTGCACGCACAGTGAGCGAAGACTTTTGGAGGATAGCCTGGGGTCAAGAAGCACAGCAGTGAAGCCACTTTTCTCCAGGAAAAACATCCGGGACAGACAGATATTCTCCAAAAGGTAAACCAAAAACAAAATGCTTGAAACACACACTCCAGAGTGAAGTCTGCTGGTCAGAAATAAAAATCAGACGTTCAATGTTAATATAGACGTATTTTCCCTTATTACTGTAAAAAAGTTCTGGCATGCTTGTTGTGTGTCTATTAAGAAAGCGAAAGTATAATATGAGGTTCATATCCCGTTATTCTCATATTTAAGATTGCTTTTCATTAAACCATTCCTTCATTAAAATATATTTGATGATAAAGGCGTGTGGGTGAAAATCTGTGGTTTCATTCCGATTCATTTTGCAGTGTATGAGACATTATTAGAAGAACAATAAACATTATGTTTTAATGGGGGAGAGAAAAAAGTCTGTATTATATTCAAATTCTAAGCATCACGCCACCGCTCCAGCTATCAGAGGTCAATTCCGACACAAATTGACTGTGGAAAACTGTTTTGAAGTTAAAACAAGACCAGGAGACCTGATTGCCTTAGGCTTTGAAATAGGAGATGGCAATAGCAGCAGCTTTTAATTAAAAGCGTCAACTTGTTGAAAGAGAGCTGTGTAAATTATTTGAAGTTTGAAGTATTACCTGGTTTTGTTAAATATCACATCACAGTGTTTCGAAACCTGCCTCAAGTGAACAGACAAGTTTCAGAACATTATGTAACCGGGTGGTTATTGCGTATTTATTGAGCACTCTGGGAAGGCGGATCCTGAGGCATAAGTTTGTTTTTCCGGTTTCCTCTCTTAGTTCCGAGCTGTTTTTGATCATCCTGCAGAGGGGCGGGATGGAAATGAGCGGCTTATGCGCCTTAGGCAGGGAACAAGCGGCGGAGTATGCTTAGTCATTCCGGACAATAGCAGCGGACAGTGGCTGGAACAAGCCGCCACTACGTACTGGCTTTTTAAAAAAAACTGCGGGGGGAGTTCCAGATGGAGCTGGCCTCTGTTAGCGAGTCCATGTTGCTGGACCCCTATATTGCCATTGACGGAAAACACTGGGACCGTGACCGGTTAGCACGCGGTGTCCATCTCTCTCTCTCGGGCTGAGCCAGTGTCTAAGCCTATGGAACAGGGGAAGAAAAAGAACAACGGAGTCAGCAGGGTCAGGGCCTGTTCTGCAATGAGAAGGGCCAATTCCAGAATGGGTGTGCCTCGGCTCAGGTGCGGAGCAGATGGGGGGTGAGTAGCCAGTCGGCACGGGTGGGCGCCTTGCATTTGTCTGACATGCCCCTTTCTGTTCCTCAGTTGTGCTGTCTGGTTGCTTTCCCTCTCATGCCTCCACAGCCCTGATTGACTTCGGTGCTGCAGGGAGCTTCATGGACCAGTCCTTGGTATCCGTGCTTAGCCTGCCCTTGCGCTGTTTGAGGTCCTTGATACCCATACATGTTTTTGATGGTCGTCCTGTGGGATCCAGTTCCGTTATCCATGTGATCTGCCCGCTCACCATCAATGGCTTCCATTGAGAGACTGGAATTACTTGTGATGACATCGCCCATACACCCTATCATCCTGGGTCTTCTGTGGCTCCAGAAACACAACTTGAACATTGCCTGGAGTATGTAGAAGATTCTGGGATGGTCCTCGGAATGTCGGAAGACCTGCCTCTCCATCATAAGCCTCTACAACATCGGCCGAGAGCCCGGAGGGCGCCCTCACAGTCAGCATCCCGAGTACGCGGAATTGGGAATGGTGTTTTCCAACTAGAAGGCCAGGTGTCACCCTCCTCACCGTTTCTGGGTGTGCGCCATAGACCTCATTCCTAACACCAAAGCCAGATCTACCCATTCTCGCTGGCTGGGAATGTTGCCATGGAAACCTACGTCAGGGTGGCGCTGGAGCAGGGGCACATTCGCCATTCTACCTGCCCTGCTTCAGCAAGTTTCTTCTTTGTCAAGAAGAAAGATAGGGGTCTACGACCGTGCATAGACTACTGGGGACTGAACACCATCACCATTAAATACAGTTACCCAATGCCCCTCATCCCCTCAGCCATCGGGCAGCTGAGGGGAGCGCGTATCTGCACTAAGCTGAAGGTATGAATGTGGGCCACTGAGTTCTTCCAGTTCTTCCCCAACAAGGTGTTTCCAGGATATGTTGGGGAAGTATGTGGTGGTGTACATCGATACAACATACTGAAGGTGGAGGCGGTGAGGTTATGGCCGGTCCCGAAGGACAGGGTGGACACACTGTGTCGTCTGCACAACCAGGGGGAGAATACATCCAGGCAAAGCAAGAAAGAGAATTATTTAATGTTCAAAACTACAGCAATTAGTCTCCTCCGCTCCCAAATACTTACAGTTTTGTTAAAAGAATTTGTAATGCACAGTGGTCAACCTGCCCCATGTTGTTTGGAACGTTGCTGGTATCAAGTTCAAAGTGGGCATATACAGCACCGGGAATAATTAATAAACCACTGCAAAATTATCAGTTTATCTGGTTTTACTTTTAATAGTTATGTGTTTGGGTAAAATGAAATGTGTTTTATTCCATAAACAACATTTCTCCCAAATTCCAAATATAAATATAGCTGCAAGCAGCAATTGCGGTTCCTCCTGGAACTTGGGGAACACTGTGCACCACATGCAATGCAACTTTCATCAACAGCGGCCTTTAGGATTTGAACCAGGTACCATCCGCCCACAAGCCACAGCCCTATCCCCTGTACCATCGGGACGGCTGGGAATCACTGTGGATGTGGACATTGTGAATGAACTGAATGGGACTTGCAATGAAAGTTAATAATTCAGCCTTTTTGGATGGTTAAATTATTATTCCGGCCATTTGGTATTGTTTAGTATTTTCCTAAGTGAAAATTGGACAAGATGCAACTAAACAACATTTGACCCATACGGGGATTCGAACCAGGTACCATACGCTCACAAGCCACAGCCCTATCCCCTGTACCATTGGGACGGCTGGGAATCTCTGTGGATGTGGACACTGTGAATGAAATTAATGGGACGTGCAATAAAAGGAAATACTTTGGGCATTTTGGAAAGTCGAATTATGAATTCGGCCATGTTGTATTGTATAGCAGATCGCTCTTCATCGTGACAACTGATAAGTCATTTGGCAGAGAAGCTGATGGCAAAGGGGTAGAGACACACCATGAGTGTAAAAAAATTTGAAATTTGGGGCATTTATTTTAGCGCCACATATTGGCGAATGTGGCCCATTCTGGCAGCCCCTTTGCACTTTTTATTGTCCACCCCATGTGTGAGTATAGTCCCAGGTCAAAATTGTATTTTTTTATGGACCCATAATTTGGGGGTCAAAGTTCAGATTTACATTAATTTTAACTCGAGAGTCATACAGCAGATCTCTTAACTTTGATCACACCAACATGGGACATGTACCCTGCTGATGTGTGCCACTTTTCAAGTCATTCTTTCGGGCGGTTCGTTAGGAGACGTTTTTAGGTTTGGCCAATTAGGGGCCCTACAGAAATTCCAATATGGCGGACTATATGGGTCTGAGAGGCTTTTGTTCCTTATGAGAAATGAGGAAGCTGTAGAAAGTTTCAGCAGAATTGGACAAAAATTGTGGAAACTGAGGCCGTTTGGAAAAAACGTTTTAGAACGTTTCCTATAGCGCCACCATGGGGTGAATCTGTCCCATTCGTGGTGTGCAGCTGCCGGGAGCAATACCACACCTGTATGCAAAGTTTGGGAAAAAGTTACCAAGGGGTTGCTGGGATATAAGGGCTCAAGTAGAATAATAATAATAATAATAAAACTAACAATTACAATAGGTTTCCTCCTACCGGAGGAACCTAATAAAACTAACAATTACAATAGGTTTCCTCCTACCGGAGGAACCTAATAATAATAATAATAATAATAAAACTAACAATTACAATAGGTTTCCTCCTACCGGAGGAACCTAATAATAAAACTAACAATTACAATAGGTTTCCTCCTACCGGAGGAACCTAATAATAATAAAACTAACAATAACAATAGGTTTCCTCCTACCGGAGGAACCCTAATAATAATAAAACTAACAATTACAATAGGTTTCCTCCTACCGGAGGAACCCTAATAAAACTACCAATAACAATAGTTTTCCTCCTACCGGAGGAACCCTAATAATAATAAAACTAACAATTACAATAGGTTTCCTCCTAGCGGAGGAACGTAATAATAATAATAAAACTAACAATTACAATAGGTTTCCTCCTACCGGAGGAACCTAAATATTGTCATACAGCATTTAGTTTCAGAAAATTTCAACTGGTCAAAATAACAAAAAGGATACAGTGTTGTCAGACCTTGTATAATGCAAAGAAAAAAAGTTAATATAAAATGTTACACAACACAATGCAATTGTTTTAACTAAGTAAATGTTAATAAATCAATATTTGGTGGAATAACTCAATCACAGGTTTTATGGTTGGTTGGCATGCTCTCTGTCACTTTGATGTTGGGTGACATTATGCCACTCCTGGCGTAAAAATTCAAGCAGCTCAGCTTAATTTGATGGTTTATGACCATCCATTTTCTTCTTGATCACAATCCAAAGGTTTTCAATAGGGTTCAAGTCTGGAGATGGCAGGGTCTTGATCTTGTGGTCCTTCATCCACACCTTGATTGAAATGTCTGTGTGGCATGGAGCATTGTCCTGCTGGAACGACCAATCCTCAGAGTTGGGGAACATTGTCAGAGCAGAAGAAAGTTTTCCAAGACATCCTAGTACGTAGCTCGATTCACGAGTCATTCACAAAGACATATTTGCAAGATTCCAACTTTGCTGATGCACCCCTAGATAATCACAGACCCTCCACCAGATATCACACAGTGGCTTGTAGGCCTCTCCGGATCTCCATCTAACCATTAGAAGACCAGGTGTTGGGCAAAGCTTAAAACAGTACTCATCAGAGAAGGTGAACTTACTTCAGTCATCTATGGTCCAATCCTTATGGTCTTTTTCAATCCTCAACCTGGCACTTCTTTGCTGCTCAAGGATTAAGAGTTTGGCACGATTTTAGCACTTCCCTTTGGACCCTGTTTTTGAACCGTCCTTGGAATTTTAGGGATGGAAGCAACCTAACAATCACTTTATACCTTTGCCTGTGAATAGAGAATTTAACCCTTCTTTTCCTCACTCAAAACATTAGTTTTCAACTCTTTTGGCAATAGCAATTGTATGATTCCAACTACTTTTGACGTACAACTAACACTGTTCTTACCATCCAGTTGGTCCTATTGCAAGAGGATAATAGCCCACAGCTGTGAATTGTATACTTTTCCTTGTAAAATAAGATTTGGTTCAGGTGATCACCTCTGAGGTGGGCTTTGTTGTGGAAAATGCCCTAGCCAACTCAAAAAGATGCAAGAAATTCAGAGATTGTGTTGGAATTCAACTAACGCTGGAATGGAATGGCTGCCATACATGTTGCATTCTGCTTTTATTTAAATTTTTTGCAGCATCCAAACATTTTTGGAATTAGTGTTGTAATACATCTGACCTCTGTCTTACCTCTGATCTTGGACTTGGGGGAGGGGCAGGTGAAATGTAGGATTGTTAATTCTATATGTAGGAAACATTAAAGGCTTATTTTATTTTAAATGTTAATTAAACATCAGGATTTTTATATCGTTTTTTGTCATTTTTTATTCCCAACAAATTAAAATTGTCTGGCCTACAGTACCTGGCCATAGTAGTCTGACTTTTATTTATCAACACATTTGTTTTGGTAAAAACTATATTCTCCTTTTTAGTCTCAAGTTTTATTATGTGTTTTACAATGTAAAAAAACAGAAGTGTAATTGAAAGGTAGTTAGCCTGCAATCATTCTCTGAGAAGAAGGTAGGCCTAATGTATTTGTTAAAGGTTCGGTCATTATATATTGTTCTGGTCTGACCAATTAGGAATAAACATTATAGCCTTTAGCAAATTGTTAAAACATTTGTTCTTTTACCATACTGTACTTCAAAGCATGATGTAAACAAGTGGTTGTGCTTTGTATTTTATTATTTCTTAAGATAATTAAAGTGCTTAAACAAAGTCTTTATTTCAGTATAAGCTATTGCTGTTGTTTCCTATTTTTACCTATTTCAGGTTTGCAATAAGCAAACGATCAACGTTCAATTAAAATTACAATGCGAAACAATTTACATTAAGTACTAGTCTGAAGTTGGACAAATTAATTTAGTCTTCCTTTACAAAGGCTTGGTTTCTGTGCTTTGTGAACAAGCTGGAATGTCTGGCAGATTCAGCTGAGGTGGATGTTGTATGATCTATGACATCTTGGCCTTTGGAGATGCTTGGTATGTCCCTCAAAGATTCTGTCGGCAGGCAAGCGGTTCCCACAAGCTAATTGTGTAGGAAATATAATACAAAATACAGTCAATAGTCTGGTCACTTAGCGTTATGGCGATCAGCCATAACATTATTATTGCTGACAATCAACTGATAATCTTGTCATCATGGCATCTGTCAGTAGGTGGGATATATTAGGCACAAAGTGTTCAAACCCCAAATCCGAAAAAGTAGGAAAATGCAAATAATCAAAACAAAAAGATTAATTTAAAAATTGAATTAACTCTGTAAGATATTGAAAACAAATTATTTAATGTTTTGCTTTGTTAACTTTATTTATTTAAAAACATATACACTCATTTCAAATCTGATGACTGCAACCCAAGTTGGGACCGTCAACTGTTTTCCACCGTGTAACATTACCTTTCTTTTAATAATGCTCATTAAGTGTTTGGGCACTGAAGACACCAGTTGGTTCAGTTTATCAAGTGGAATTTTCCACCATTCATCCATCATGCATTTATTCAGCTGTGCAACTGTACAAATCTTAATTTGCCTTATTTTGCTCTGCAGAATGCCCCCACACATTCTCAATCAGAGACAGGTCAGGACTGCAGGCAGGCCATGCTAGCACCCACACTAGCTTACAGAACCATGCGCTTGTTTTCTGAGCAAAAAGTGTTGTCCTGCTGGAAAATGCAGGAACATCCCTGGAAAAAACTAAGTCTGGATGGCAACATATGTTGCTCTAAAATGTGTACATGTCTTTCTGTATTAATTTTGCCCTCACAAATGCAAGTTACCCATGCCACAGGCACTGACACACCCCCATACCATGACAGACACTGGCTTTTGGACCTAACACTGATAAGAGCTTGGGTGGTCCTTTTCCTATTTGGCTCAGAGAACATGATTGCTGTTTTGGCCAAAAACAGTTTGAAATGTTGACTAGTCGGACCGCAAAACACGATTCCGCTGTGCTGCTGTCCATCTCAGATGGGCCCGAGCCCAGAGAAGTCGGTGGCGCTTCTGGGCAGTGTTGATGTATGGCTTCTGCTTTACATAGTAAAGCCTTAACTTGGATCTGTGCCTGCAGGGGCAAATGGTGTTGACTGACAAAGGTTTACCAAAGTATTGCCAAGCCCATGTCAGGATATCTATTACAGACTCTGGCGATTTTAAAGATAGTGACATCTGAGGAATTGGAGATCATGCACATTCAGAATTGTTTTTGGTCCTTTAAGCAACAAGATTAGAACGGATTCCTTGAATCTTTTAATTATATTGTGCACTGTAGAAGCTGAAATGCCCAAAGTCCTACTGATTTGTTTTTTTGGAATGTTTTTCTCAAAGTGTATGATTATTCGCTGATGCATCTGTTGGCAGATTGGTATGCCTTTCAAGTACTAGGCCTTTTTTGGAGGCTGAATGTGCATGATCTCCTATGATTACACGATTGCCTCACCCGTTTCACATCACCTTCTTATTTCAACTTGTCACATTGCTCCTGTACCATGTAGAGTTCAAATTGCTTCCCCCCGAGTCCGAATCAGAGAATGTCCACACAGTCAACTCTTTCCAAAGTAAACACCTTTATTTCAGATAATTATCTGGAGATCGGTCTCCGCCGTAAAGCAGAAACAGATCTGACTCTCTTTCACCTGGACACAGCTTATGTACAGCCCCTCCCACCCCTCAGTCATTGCATAGAATTTGTTGAGTGTGCTTCCCAGGTGGGCGTGTCCCTTCTTGCAGACCCCCTCACTGTCCGTGGGGCCATCTGGTGACATCGGAGGCAGACGAAGCAGACAGTTGAAGGGGGGGCTGGCGCCAGGAGATCTGACCGGAGATATCTGCTAAATTGTGTTTACTCTTACTCTCCTGTGTTCCCTGTCCGTATCAGGGTGTTAAGCCAACAGCCAATAAACCGGTCCCCTGTCCCTGCTTTGATCTCTTGACTTATGGTCCTACTCCTGGAATGTACTAATAAACATTTTATCACCCCAGCCTTGCTATCTCTAAGTTTACCCCCAAAGGCCCGGTTTGATTATAACAGCACACCACACATCTAATCTTAACAAAAATATTCCACAACCAACATTTCGGGATTGTGTGGCATGCATCAATTTCAAAATAAATGTTTACCTTCAAAAAATATGTTGTTGATTAGGTAAAACATCAAAAATGTTGTCTTTATAAAAGAAATGTTTAATACAGGTCAAAGTACATTTACAAATCACTCCTCTTTTTTTATTAGCATTGTCTCAACTTTTTCGGAATTTTGGTTGTAGAAGCAGGAAAAGCGTAAGGATCTGAAAGCCAAATTGTAATGGCTAGACGACTGGGTCAGAGCATCTCCAAAACACAACTCTTGTGGTGCGTTCCCGGTCCGCAATGGTCAGTACCTATCAAAAGTGGTCCAAAGACGGAAAAGTGGGAAACTGGTGATAGGGTCATGGGCGGCGAAGGCTGGCCATGTGGTTTGATCCAACAGACAAGCTACTTTAGCTCAAATTGCTGAAAAATATAATGCTGGTACAGATAGAAAGGTCAAAACACACAATGCATTGCAGTTTGTTGCGTATGGGGCTGCATAGCCGCAGACCAGTCAGGTTGCCCATGCTGATCTCTGTCCACTTGCGCATCAGAACTGGACCACAGAGCAATGGAAGGAGGAAGCCTGGTCTGATGAATCATGTGGATCGCCAGGCATGGCATACCTGGAGAAGACATTGCACCATTGGCAATGTTCTATTGGGAAACCTTGGGTCCTGCCATTCATGTGGATGTTACTTTGACATGTACCACCTAATTATGCATTGTTGCAGACCATGTACACCCTTTCATGGAAACGGTATTCCCTGAAGGCATTGGCCTCTTTCAGCAGGATAATGCGGAATAATAGAAGTACATGGACAATCGCCACACTCTCACTACTTGTTATTTTGTGTTCCATCACAATGCCCAACAGATGAAGTAATATTCAACATAGCAAACATTCTATTGGTAAACAGGGTGTGTGATCTCCACTCTGGTATTTAATTATATTTTACATCTATGTGATTTGCAGAATACCGGAGAAGTCTCAAGTTTTTTCTGAGGGTTATATAAGACAGTTATGACATAAGAACATGTATACATATAGGCTCCATACCTGTCAAACTGGGGGGATTTTGATGGTGGTCAATACAATAATAATTACATTGATTGAGGTAACTCCAGGCTGCTGGCCTTTTAGGCAGACTACATCCTCTGTCATCTCCATCATTATCTTAATCCTATTGAGATGCTGTGGAGTTATTTCAAATGGGCTGTGCTTGCAAGAAACCCCTCAAACATCACACAGCTGAAAACATTCTGCATGGAGGAGTGAGAAAAACGTTCTCACAGTCGATGTCAGAGACTGGTAGACAGTTACAGTCTTATTGAAGTTATTTCAGACAAAGAGGGCAATACCAGCTTAGGGCATAGGGTGTCCTAATTCTTCCTCATTAGGAAATGGCTTTTTTGTAAATCTTATGTTAAATAAATTATATAATGGTTAAAATGTCATTGTTTTTGGTTCAATTATAAAACCTTTATCTGTCGATATTGGTTGAAAGAATATCACATATTGATATGTCCATATTTGTTAAAAAATAACTAAATAGTTCATGGGGTGTCCTAATTTTTTACATCAATCAATCTGTCAAGTTTATTTATATAGCACAGTTCATACATAGAAGCAATTCAATGTGCTTTACAAGACAAGACATTAAAAGAGAAATAAAAGAGAAATGAAAAATAATTAAAAGAGAAATACAATTTTATAACTAACAGTCTATCTAGAACTTGTCCTTTATTCGCCCGTCCACACATTCACTCAATAACCGTCCAATGCAACTCAGGTCTCGTTATACAAACAGCCTGATATTTTATCCGTAGATCATTCACACGATGCAGCACACCCACTTACATCCCAGTGTATTTACAATAATACACTCATACACTCATTGCATCTTCCCACTTTTCGGTCACAATTTTAACAGATTGTGACAGGGGGCTCTGTCTCCGGTCGTTCTAGCTTGTGTGCGACTTCACTTGCAGCAGGTTACGTTTTGTTGGTTAGGTGGAATCGCTAACGAATCTCCGGGGGTGCACTCGGTTTTACGCTGGCGCCTTTTCCTTTGTTTACACACACATTGGCATACAGGCGATACACACTCTTATATTTCGGAAACACTCACCAAAACACCCAGTAGTTACGTAATCAATTATTTATTGACTTAGCGACATTGTTTGTTTGAATGTGTTGAAGCGCTCGGTCTTCCATGTCGTTTGTGTACCGCATCCAGCCAATCCGAACATAAGCTAAAGTGGGGCTATATCGGGTTCTTCGCACTGCTGCGCAGTCGCAGTGGAACCCCGTTGGAACGGTTCATTTTCATTCATTTTTGGGTGCCTTTGTGAGTGAATGTCAGGTTGATTGTGTCGAATTACACGTACAACTGTAATGTCGTTTAGTGTTGAATAATATTAAGCACTGTGCCATGTAAAGGGGTTAAAG
>JACXGK010002140.1:0-24428 GCA_016801125.1 Novumbra hubbsi | reverse complement strand
GGGAATGGTGGGGGTGATGATAATCTTGTTAATGGCGCGTAGATCATGTGCCATCCGGTATTTACCGGTCTTACCCTTTTCTATCGGTAAAATGGGTGTGTTCCATGGCGAAGCCAAACACTTCAGTACCTGTGAATGGAAGAAGCCCACTACCGCTTTGTCTAACCCCGCCGCTGCGGCTGGTTTGTGGGGATACTGAGAGCGCCAGATAGGTGGGCCGGGCTGGATCTGAAAGGTAACTGGGATTATTTTGGCTAGGCCCACGTCCGTGGGTCTCTGATACCATAAGGCCTCTGGTAAAAGGGTCAGTAGTGTGGCAGCGTCATGGTGGTCCATCCTCTCACGACCATGTGAGCGAGTAATTACCTCATGTTCTAGAGTGACCTTGTTCTCAGTGCCTGCTGCCATACGATAAGTCTTACAAGAGGGAGAAAAGATAACAGTGGGCCACCGTGTGTTTTCCCAATCGGTTGCTGAGGCGGCCCTTTTTACCATGGGGCCCAGATCCTGAGCCTGATGCTCCGGATGCAAGGCCAGCGAGACATGGGGCACCGCCTCAGCTGACATGCAATACCACTCCGCCTGGTCCACTGTGAGCTGCACACCCGCCGCTACGCCCTCAGGTCCCACCCACAGATAGTCACACTCAATGATCCACTGGTGGCCCTGTAACAAAGATGAGAATGAGTCTCTATATACCTCATCATCATTGCGATCATAAAACAGAGTAACATGAGGGGGGTCGGTCGGAGGAGCATAGGGTTCGAGGGCCCGGAGCCACCGCTCTTGTTTTGTATAAAACTTCAATATGCCTTCATCCTCAGGATGTTCGGGAGAGAGCAGGCCCCAGTAGATGTCAGCTACTTGGGGCTCTTCCTGCCGCAGCAGCCATTGTCCGTTTCCCACCTGAGGGTCCCCGCAGGGCAGGCGAGTGCCATCCGGCAGTAGTACTAACAGTCCATCTGCAGAACACAGGATCGTGGCCCCCAGTTTGATGAGTAGGTCCCTTCCTAGTAAGTTCACAGGGACTTGAGAAGAGGAAACAAAGGCATGTAACAAAGTCTGGTGTCCGAGCGCCACGGGGAGAGGTTTAGTGAATGGTAGTTCTTGACTTACCCCGGAGAACCCGACCAGGCCGACCGTGCGTGTTGACATCAGTTGCTCGCTTACCGGAGTGTTGAGAGTGGAAAATGTAGCTCCAGTGTCTACCAGGAATGGCAGCTTCTGGTGGTTTACGGTCAAAGTCAATGATGGGTTAGCCTGGGTGCTCGGGGCCGGTTCTCCTGGGGTGTGTCACATTTGGTGCTCTCCTCCCCAGTTCCAGGGCTCTTCGGACATGGGATACTGCCCCCCGTGGGGACCGGAGTTGGCGTTCGGGGGAGAGGGGCCCGGTGGGTACTGCGGCGGCTGGTAGCCTGACCCCTGTTGGTGGAACGTTGGGCTGCGGTATCCGCCTCTCGGGGGTCTTCCTCTCCCTCGTCTGGGTGGTTGGTAGGTTTGGTTGGGGCACTCCCTGGACCAGTGTCCTGTTTGACCACAAGAGAAACAACCCCCATACCCTGGGTCGTTCAAGACCCCCCTACCCCGATAGCCCCCGCGACTCCCGTTGTACCCGCCTCTCTTACCATAGGGCCACCTGTGGTCCGAGTCCGGCTGATCCCATGGTGGGGGAACCTCTGGGCCCGGCGAAGCGGTTGCTACTAATTGTTTAGCTGAATCTATCTTTTTCTTTTCGGTGGCCTCCTGTCTAGCCTTCCCCAGTTGTAATCTTAAAAGCTGGGCTTGTGCAGTCTTTAACTCTGCATCCTTCCCTTTGTTCTCATCTATGACCCGCTGTAGATGGTGTACCACGTGACGCTCCCACACAGTTGAATCAGCCCCGGGCAGATCAGGGTTGGCCATAACCGGTTCCCTGACTTCAGTAGGGACTCCCTCTAAGACTGCCCTCCTAAACCACTCTTTCTGGGATCCATCTTTACCTGGGTGGCACCCGGTATGCCGGGTCCACTTTTCTTTAGCTCTAGATAGATAGTCCCACGGGGCCTCCCCCTCCACCCAATCTATTTTTGGTGCAGCAGCTTGATTAGGCACAGGAAACTGATCTCTCATGGCGGCTGCAACACTCCCTACTACTCTAACAAACGGGACCTCATCAGGAAGTTTAGCAGTCTTAGCTCCAGCCTCTATGTCAGCCAACTCATGCTGTGTCATTGCGCGGGCGGCTACTGCCCTCCAATCACCCACTGCCAGTTCACGTCCAGCTGTTAATTTATCAAAGTGCTCAAGCCACATTCCCCCCCACTTCTCTAATCGGGGGCATCTTATCCACTATCCCTTGTATATCCCCAAACTGCCATGGCTTGTACTTCACCCCCCCTTTTCCCATAATTAATGGCATTTGCATGGAGTATGAACGCCGACTGATGAGTTTTCTCTTGTTCACTTTTCCCGAAAAGGGACGAGAACGAGAGCAACCCTGCACATAAGGAAACACTCCCTCAACTACAGGGCGCCGGCGACAAGGAATACCTTTCTCGCCAGCGCCACTGCTCATAACCAAAGGTATCTTATTCGTTCCGGCTATTAGAGCCGGTGCGAGATAAGTAGCCAATTGAGTAGCTAAACTGTCCCCACACGGAAAGTGAAGCTTAGGCGTAATTCGTTCAGGGGCATCAGACCCTACAGAATGAAAAACACTTGAAGCAGAATAAAAATTAACTTTTTTATTCTTGGGCAAGGGGGCCGTGCCGGCAACAAGCGCGACATTACCATCTCCTCAGAGCTAGGCTTAAGTGTGGGGGCTGAGGCGGCGACTGCGCCGTCCTCTGCCAACTCCACGCTTAGTCAACGCTTCCGTTTACTCGCCGGCCAAGGTCCATGGTCGAACTTTGGGGCGAATGTAAAGGCACCCGCTCTGCGGGTAGACGTAGCCAGTGTGGGAACCTGCTGCTGGTTCGTCGCCGTTGTCGCTGAGGTAGCCAGCTGCCGACGATGCCGCCGCCGAGACGCCGTGCTGCTCTTCGGGGGCTGCGTCGCTGAAGAACGGGAGGGCGGTCCTGGACGAGCCATCCGCCCGGCCAGTGGCAGGTGACGAGACAACTCCGACCTCAAAACTGGCCGCCAAAACTGCTTCTCCGAACAGTCCCGTCTGTGTCAACGGGGCGTTGAGGAGTGGTGCTTTGTCAGCCTCTTTCAGTGAAGACAAAGACAGCCACAGGTGACGGTGCGCCACCATGGAGGATGCCATCGACCGGCCCGCGCAAACAGCGTGGGCCTGGTTCAGATGTAAAATAGCCACCAGCATGCGGGAGATCTCGCCCAGCTCAAAAGATGAGGGGGCCGACGCACCCGATACCATCCTGGCGGCAGCTGATGCCAACAAGGCAACATTGTTGGAAGCCGCCACAGCCTGCGCTCCCAACACGTAGCACTTGTCCAACATGTGCGCCGTGAACCGGTCTTTCGATGTGGGAAGCAGAGGCTTTTTGTTCTGCCATCCAATCTGGCCTGGCAGGAAATGTGCGGCCAACTCCTGTTCTAAAGGGGGCACAGCACGACGAACAGCCTCTTGTCGCCCTTCCACCATGGTCCGTACAGGCGCTTTCGCCAACACCGGAGCCCTCCAGGAACCTTCGGCATAATCCGAAAGTCCTGGCACGTTCGGCGCAGGCGCAGGAGACTACTTAACCTGTTCAGCCCACGAAGCGTGGGACATGAACGAAACGGCTTTAGGAGGTGGAAGGGGGGGCAGAGGAATCTCCAGCCTCAGCGCCGCCTTCTCGATGACGGACTGGAACTCCATACGAAGCGGGAACGTCGACTGGTCGCCACGAGCGGGAACTCCACACTCGAGCGCCTCTGAGTCGGCTCTCCCCGACAGGCTTCCGCCACACGACTCCATTCGGGGAGGGGGCGGAGTAACCTGCGTCAAAGGAGGGAGAATGTCCTCAAGTTCCAAAATGTCGCTGTCGTCACCGTCCGACCCGCCGCTAGAAGGGGAAGAAAGGGCCGCGTCCAAACTAACCCTCTCCTGGAAGAACTGCAGCCTACCCTGGCGAACAGCCAAAGGTAAGGCCGCACAGGCAGCCCATGCTGGTGCCTCCACAACGCCCTCCCTGGCGTGCCATGGTCCGAGACACGACACACACACCGTGTGTCGGTCTTCCCTGGCGTCCAGAGAGGAGCAGCGGCAGGCGGCTCCAAAAAATCTCTTCATGATGTCGTGATTTCCTTAAGAACAAAATCACCAGTAGTACATCTATTGTTCAGTAGAAGCTGAAGAAAAATGGGACGTGGTGTGAAGGGCAGACGCTCAGATATAGGGGCAGGTGTGCCCCGATTGGCTGAGCTAGTACATTTTGTTCTCAAGCTGGCCGCTATGTGGCATGGGTAAACCGCTAGAGCTACGCCTCTAGGGGGCGGAGCTCCACGACATATAACCAAATGTTTCCCCGGGTTGCGAATCAGAGAATGTCCACGCCGTCAAGTCTTCCCAAATCATACACCTTTATTACAAATGCATTCAGAGATCTGTCTCGCAGGAAAGCCAAGAAGATCTAAAGTCCGATCACATGGACACAGGTTAAATAGCCACACGCGCAATCGATGCATCGTAGTTGCTGCGCGTGCTTCCTGGATGGGCGTGTCCCATCTTGCAGACCCTGTCTCTGGGCGTAGGGTCATCTGCTGACCGTCTTGGAGGCAGATTAGGGGAGGCAGTTGAGAGGCCAGTTTGACAATAGTAAATCGAACAGGAAACATCTGCTGGCTCGTGTCTGCTTCTCCTCTCTTGGGTTCCCTTATCAATATCCGTGGGTGGGGGTCGAGCTAGAAGTTAATCTATAGGTTTTCATGCACACAGTGTCCATTGTCTTATCCTCCTGACTTCCTGACCCCCCCTCCCTCTTATGGAATGCCCCAAGTAACCTATTAACCCTCCAGCCTACTCCCCCAAGATGGGATTCCAGTCCACCACCTAATATCTTTACTACCGAATTCCACACTGCCTTAGGCTTGGGAGATTGCAATACCAACAACTTTGAATTAAATGTTGATTGTACAACGGACTGCTGGAGGAGTGGCGTGATGTTCAGTGTCACAGGCTGATAAACAATGCAACCCCAGTTCAAATTTGAATATAACTTTTTTCTCTCCACCATTACAACATAATGTTTATTGTTTTTCAAATAATGTCTTATATACTGCACCATGAATCGGAATGAAAGCTTCCCACATGTCTTTATCATCCAAAATATTTTAATGAAGAGCAAGCTGAAATACATGAGAAGAACCTCACATTTTACTTTTACTGTCTTAATTGACACACACCAAGCTATTGAGGCTAGAACGTTTACCAGCAATAAGGGAAAATAGATCTGTATGAACATTGAACATCTAATTTTTATTTCTGACTGGCAGATGTCACTCTGGAGTAAGTGTTTTGAGCGTTTCGTAAAGCCTCAAAACAAATGTATCGATTGTCTCTGAGTTTCGGAAAGGGTTGTTCAGCCCATCACTAGTGTTTACAAATGGAGATACAGCCTCACAGCAGTTTCCTCACAAAAGACAAAGAAACGTTCACACACGCCATATGTATCACTTCTCTCAGGTAGGTCCCTCCTTAAACCTGTATCAGCCAATCAGATGTTTTGGCGGGAAAACTCACTGGAGAACAAAGCTTATTACATTCTCTCAACGCCATGTAAATCAATACAAAATGGAGGATGACAGACATGTAATCGATTTCCAAAATGGAGGATGTCAGGACCCATTTGAAAACAAAATGGATGAACTGACCAATAGGTTTACATAATATATAGGAACACTAGAATTATGCAAATAACTATATTTATGCATTTATCAATAAGAGATATATAGATGCACAGTTCAGTTATTCTTCTACTGTGTGTTGTGTAGGAGACTTCACCAATATGTACTGTAATTTTGCCGTAAGCCCAAACACACCGCCCGGGCAACGAAGGAGTGGCTTTGTAAGAAGCATTTCAGGGTCCTGGAGTGGCCTAGCCAGTCTCCAGATCTCAACCCCATAGAAAATCTTTGGAGAAAGTTGAAAGTCCGTGTTGCCCAGCAACAGCCCCACAACATCACTGCTCTAGAGGAGATCTGCATGGAGGAATGGGCCACAATACCAGTAACAGTGTGTAACAACCTTGTGAAGACTTACAGAAAACGTTTGACCTCTGTAATTGCCAACAATGGGTATACAACAAAGTATTGAGATAAACTTTTGTTAGTGACCAAATACTTATTTTCCACCATAATTTGCAAATAAATTCATTACAAATCCTACAATGTGATTTTCTGGATTTGCTTTTCTCATTTTGTCTGTCATAGTTGAAGTGTACCTGTGATGAAAATTACAGGCCTCTCTCATCTTTTTCAGTGGGAGAACTTGCACAATTGGTGGCTGACTAAATACTTTTTTGCCCCACTGTATATCTCGATGAAGCATGGAAGCATGGAGAAGCCCAAAAAAATGCTACCTTGGAAGCATGCGTCTCAGGAAAAGGATGACAGAGAAAACACAGAAATGCTCATTTTATGACCCAAGAAACAAAGAGTTCTGTTGGGAGATCTCATAAAGAACCTCTGAGAAAACTCTGCGTTACCCTCAACCCTGACCTCTCTGTTGATGAACACATAAAATATATTTCAAGAGCTGCTTTTTTTTCATCCACGGAATATTGCTAAAATACAAACATTTCTGTCAAAAAACGAATCAATACTTTTTTTACTTCCTGATTAGATTATTGCAATGCTCTGATCTCCAGTTACCATGATAAATCAATGAATACATTTCAATTAGTAATGAGCACATAACTCCAGTACTAGCCTTTCTACTCTGGCGGCCTGTTCAGGCTAAAGATAATGGAGACCAAAGAGCTTCTTCAAAGATGTCAGGGACAAGATTGTAGAACTACACAAGGCTGGAATGGGCTACAAGACCTGCTTGGTTTAGAAGTTTAAAAAAGTTGGTGTGAATATTTGGAAAAGGAAGAAACACAAAATAACTGTCAATCTCCCTTGGTCTGTGGCTCCATGCAAGATCTTGCCTCGTGGAGTTTCAATGATCATGAGAATGGTGAGGAATCAGCCCAGAACTACACGGGAGGATCTTGTCAATGATCTCAAAGCAGCTGGGCCCATAGTCACCAAGAAAACAATTGGTAACACATTACACCGTGAAGGACGGAAACTCTGCAGTGAAAATGGGTCGTGGATGGGTATTCCAGCATGACAATGACCCAAAACACACAGCCAAGGCAACAAAGGAGTGGCTCATGAAGAAGCACATTAAGGTTCTGGAGTGGCCTACCCAGTCTCCAGACCTTAATCCCATAGAAAATCTGTGGAGGTAGCTGAAGGTTTAGAGTTGCCAAACGTCAGCCTCGAAACGTAATGACATGAAGAGGATCTACAAGGAGGAGTAGGACAAAATCATGAGATGTGTGCAAACCTGGTGGCCAACTACAAGAAATGTTTGACCACTGTGATTGCCAACAAGGGTTTTGCCACCAAGAACCAAATCATGTTTTGCAATCGAGTCAAATACTTATTTCACTAAGTAAAATGCAAATCAATTTATAACTTCTTTGAAATGAGTTTTTCTGTCTCTCATTGTTCAAATAGACCTACCAATACAATTATAGACCGGTCATTTCTTTGTCAAATATTTTTTCCTCCACTGTACCTACACGTAACTTAAGATCGCAAGATGCAGGCCTTCTTGTTGTACCTAGAATTTCTAAACAAGCAGCTGTAGGCAGGGCTTTCTTACATAGAGCTCCCCTGCTGTGGAATAATCTGCCAATTATGGTTAGAAATGCAGACTCTGTGCACATTTTCAAGTGAAAAACACATCTTTTCAGCATGGTCAATTACTAGTACAGCTTCAGATGCACAGTTTTTGTGCTGATGTTAAAGCCAGAAGATGATTGACACTGCAGTTATTGAGTCACCAAAGCGTTGGCAAAGTTTATGCACTATGTGCCTCAGCACTCGGTGACTCCGCTCTGTAACTTTACATGGTCTGCCACTTCGTGGCTGAGTTGCAGAAAACTTTCACTTTGCAATAATACCACTTACAGTTGATTGTGGAATATTCAAGTAACTATATATTTACTGTAACTGACTTACAGTACCACCCTCCAATTCAGAGAGCTCTTTAGAACGACCCATTCAGATCAGTTGTATTGCCAATTAGGTTTACCCATACAAGACATTTGCTATGGTGTGTTGGTGCATAACAGTAAGTAGATTAAATAACACAATAAAGAGTAAACAGCAAGTAAAAAATAAACAGTAGGAAAAAAAATTGAAAAAAAACACAGGAAGTCAAAGACATGTTTTCCCATCTTAATGCCCTGCCTCCTGTCAGACAGGAAGTCTGTGATCCAACAACAGGTGGATTCAGGCACTTGCTGCTGGGAGAGCTTGTCCTGCATCAGAGCTGGAATGATTTGGGGGTCCAGGAGAGGGTTGGTGATGGATTTTACAAATTATTTCACCAATGTTTGTGAAGGCAAACTGCATGGCTAGGTGCTTGGGTAATGGATGCTGGCTCGGCTTGTGGTAAGGCTCTGCGGTCCATTGTTTTACATGTTGGTTGAATTGTTGGTAAAACAAAGAGGAAACATAATCTCAGACTACAAACCACCATTCTTCCACTACTACCTTGGGCGATTCCTTTTATGCTACCCAAATAATTATGGATTCAGGTGTAGCAACGTGTGGCTGCCTTTTCCAGGTGCCTCTAGAAACTTCTGCAAGCAGTACACACCCCTCATGCACACTCCAGAGAGCAGTGGCATCCAAATTCCCTCCATGGTCTTCACGTTCCCTGGTCTATACAACCACACCTCATGGGTTGTGAGATGCAAAAACTCATTAATTCAAAACTGACCTGTAACACAAAGACCCACAAACAATGTGGTTTTCCAAGGCCAAACATTTAGTTTGGTTAGGATCCAATTATGGTATCTTTTTTAAATATTAAAATTAGGGTCTACCTATAACCAGTATGAGATGTTACTTGAAACGGTCAGGTCCTGGTTGGGGGCCTCTGGCCTTCTCTATGTGCCCTTGGTTTGTTCTCTCTAATTTGGGGCAGCTGTGACCATTCGTCCCTAATTGGGGAGCATATTTAAGTTGCTGTCATTTGTTTGCTGTTGTGGATCTTTTTTCTCTTTATTTATATTTTTGGTGTTAGTGTGTTTTGCTATGCCTTAGTTTTATGGTTTGTTGCTCTTTTTTAACAAATAAAAGGCAAAACCCTTCCTCTGCACATCTTGTCCTTCTTAAGAACCGTAACAGAAACACAAATTAGAATTTTCTTAATTTGTGTTGTTTCCAATTAACCCCCAAATTCTCTAAAACAATTTTTTTAAAATAGATGTAGTCCAGAATTGTTTTCAACTTAGCCTAGTTTTTTAAGAGTGGATGATAAGTACTGTATTGCTAATGGTCAATGGGAATGGTTCTGTTTCTTTCACAGGAGTACAACACGCAAGTGTAAGTGACCTCTCACATCAGAGAAAGTCCAATTCATGGGTATTAAATTGCAAACGTGCACATATTCCACTGCATTAAACTTTATGAAGCATTGAAAGCACTGTCCCTCAGTAGTAAATTCTAACCTGCATATTCATGCATATTCATTTCCACCACCTATACACTGTGACATTATTTCCCATGTTATAGTTCCAAACCAACTTAAAGGTTGGAGTCTTTTAAGCCAAGCTCCAATGCACACACTTATACAGACATATACATATTATACAATCTAGTGTTTCTGTTACATACTTGGCACAGTTTGACATCATCACACTTGATGTATAACTCATTGTCCAAGCCTAAATGTTGGTTTATTATTAGACAAATATGCTTCTGTGCCTGGGCCAAGCTGTAAGCTAACTGGGGATTGGATGATGTGTTGAAGGCTGGATCCTCAAGGCATTTGCTTTCAGCAAGCAAGCAATTGTTTAATAAATGTTGATAGTGAAAGGTGTGTTAGAATAGACAATACCATCCACCATAAAAACATTGTTCTTAATTTCAGCTGCCTGTAACATTCTGGCCTAATGCAATCTATGCTTATGATATAAATCCTCTCTCCATGATATTTACATGGGATTCAATAATGGCTCTGAAAGGAATTGTGATATATATTATTAAGGGTTATTAAGAGTATTGTTTAAGGGTCAGGCACAGAAAGTGCTGGAACCCTATTGTTTTTGTTAGTTTTATTATTAGGGGGCCAAGCAACAGATTTGCTGGAACGCTATTGAATATGTTTGTTTTAGTATAGTATTTGGGTGCTAAGCACTGCAGGTCCTAGAACCCTATTGGTTTTGTTTAGATCTGAGAAAAGAGACATTTTGAATTAGACAAGCTCATGTTTTAGGTTTGATTAATAATACAATGAGTTTATCTTTTACTTGTCAGGTTTTCTAATGTCCCCTTTCTTTCGTTTTGAGCATGGACTTTGGGCTCCAGTATGCCGGTCCGTTAATCCCATTCCACCTGCTCATTCTGCACACCTGTCGCTCTCATCAGCAACACTTTATATCCAGTTATCCAAGCACTTGCCAGTCATCGCTTCTACTAGTCGCGTTTGTGCTCTCTGTTTGCACAATGTTACGTGCCTCACTAGTTTATTTCCAGTTTGTATTTCTACCTGTTACTTTTGTTCTCCCTCACCCCAGTCCGTTATTTATCCTTTGTTACTCCTCGCATGTTTTTTTTTTTATTGATTATTTTTTTCTTATTCACCCTTGTGCTCCATGTCACGTGTTTGGGTTCACCAATCGGTCTCTGCCAGCTAGCCCTGAAAAAATGTGCACGGGCAGACTGTTCCACCGTCTGAAAAGAGGTGGGAAGGATCTGTCAAAGTAAGTACCATACTGACTGCCTTATATTGGGATACAGATGAAACCCTCGTGTGGTGTGCTGAATGCACCCATGTCATTTTTCCATTGAGCTTTACAGAATAGTATGTCGTCAAGGGGCCATGTGAGGTTCAGCCCACCTCGGTTGTTTCCACATCTTTCTCCTCAGGTCCTTGACCACCACACAATCACCTGGCTTCAGGGCCTTAGCAACAGATTGTGAGTCAGCTTTAGAAGTTGGGTAAACAAAACAAATCAACCACCACAAAACAGTATTTTTTTAAAACAGTCAGTAAAAACATAACACAATAAACAGGAAGTGTGCAAGACATGTAGTTGCATAAGAAGTCCATGAAGTCCATCATCAGATGCTCAAAAGGTCTCATGCTGCCTGTTGAGTCTTGCACACTTGCCAACATTGTTAGTAGCACAGATAATACAGGCTTAACAAAAATGGTGGGAGTAAATGGAGAAACCCTTTGTAAACGAAAGTTTGTTCATCTCATTTTTCAACCTGGAATAGTGAGGGAACAAACGGTTTGGCAAGCAGGGGTTAACATTTGGTCCTATCCAAATCCCTCAATTATATTCAGCTCCACAGCATTTCCACACTCACCTCTCCTCCGCTGTGGTTTGTATCTGTATCTCCTGTATAGAAGCAAAGGGTGTGCATTCGGCTGGTGTTGCTAGTTTTAGAGAGGCTGTGTCAGGTCGTATTGTTGCATTTTGGGCCGTGCCGTCAGCCCTGCCATTTCCCTTGAAACGGGATGTTCTTTACCTATGTGTATCACATTTGTGACAGGTGTTGGTAAAAGGGTCCTCATGTAGGGCAAGGACAGTGGTCAGTTTTTTACAGATTATGAATGTTCATAAGATTTCAAATTATGTGAAAAATAGTTGAAGAATTATGCTCATTAGAATGTTGTTACACCATAGCAGCATGCTTGAAAGACTTCACAAATGTTTTCACACCTCTCACAGGCAGTCAGCTTAATCCCACCCCTAACCACTCCCCCATCTGTCAGTGGGGTAGTCAGCTAGCCCTCAGGGCTGACATCTTAACACTGGTTGTACTTTAACATCAACTTTATATTGTTCAAATGTAAGCACCATGAAGTGTATATTTACAGAAAATGTAAGTTTTGTAATTTATTTAAAAAGATTACAACAATGTGCTTTACAAAACATCTGGGGTGAAGCATGAAAAATGATTCTAAAATCTTCTTTCTGAGGTGCTGTGAACTTTGATGTGATATTCTGTACCTTACCAGAATATAATTCTATGATGTTCACAAAAATTTATTTCTGGGCTTGTACAGGAAGGCCATCCATATGGACATCAGCGTTCTGAAGCAGCTGGAACTATGTCAGTGTTATCTGACCAAAACCAAGCCTGGTCTCCAGGCATCAAAGCTGTAACAGAATAGAAGCAAGATGACACATAAAATATTGCGTTTAGACTTAGCTAACGCAAGGTAGCTAATGCAGAGTAACATTACTGTTTGTAAAAACTCTTGTACAGTTAAGTAGGACCAAATAGCAGGGAATGTTAGCTGATGCTAGCTAACTTAAAAATAGATTTTGTTCATAGGTTAGGTGGTTATCATATTTGATAGAAACATGAATAAAATAAAACAATGTCCATGTAAAAATATTGAACTGTGGTAGTTCAGCTAGGTAGGGATTGTTGAACTACCTAACTGACTATTTTGCACCTGTTAATAAGTTGTACGTCAGTTCGTAAGAAACCTATTATTACTATAGTGTGACAGTAATTCTCATCTATTTATAGCAAATTTTCAAGATTGCGTTGTTCTGCACATACTGCATGAGTTAAGGCAGTAGATGCCACATGAAAATTACAAAGAAGACAATGCTAAAATGCTTGCCCGTAGTGCAACTAGGGGAACGGCACCTCCCTACCTGTAGCTTATGCTTAACCTTAACACCCTTCCAGTCAACTCTGAGCGGCCTCGTCATGTCTTTTGGCCACCCAACCCTCACCAAGGCAAAACCCTTCTCAGTCTTGGCACCTCAGTGGTGGAACAAACATCCGCTTGAAGCCACGACACCAGTCTCTGCCAATCTTCCAAAAGCGGCTGAAAACGTACCTCTTTCCCAACCAATTGCTTCAATGATGATCAGACGTTGGTTTTCCAACACACTTTAAGAGGAATGCACTTACTGTAAGTTTCTCTGGATAAGAGCATTTGACTAAAATGTAAAAAACAATGTAAGAGACTTGCACTTGGCTGGTGGCCCTGGAGCTGAAGGCTGAGAAATTGCAGAGTGAGTGGTAAAGTAAAATGTCAGTTATTGTTTTTGATTGCATGATAAGTCAATATGCTTAGATGATGCTTCCACTTCCTTTGAAATAAGATGTTTCCACATTCACTGAAAAAGCAATAGTTCATTGTGAGTTTAATGGGAGACATTCTATTACAGTAACACTTTTATGGATACACCTACGAGGTGATTAGAGTGGGTATATGGCTATGAAAAAGTGTAAGGAAGGTATGAACCTGCCAAGTCTCAACATTAACCCTCCAACAGGAAAGAAAATATAATACAAAAAACGTATTAGGAATAACTGATATATTTGAGTGAAATGTATAAATAAGGTGTCTCACTGATACCCTGACTGGCTACTGTCTTTTACAGTATGTTTTCAGGTCGGGGGGATAAATCATCTGAGCTTAGCCACTAATGTTGATGCCAAGCTCATTAGTGAAATGTCTCAAGACAACGTATTTGTATCCATACATCCAGAAAAATATGATTGATGCTTACATATACTTATTGAGACAATTTTCCCCAAACCATTATGAAGGGGCAATGCCCCCAGAGGTCAGACTATGAAATTAAATGCAAATAACATGTAGTGTTCCTGGAAGTACCATTTTTATTGCCAGAAATAGTGACATGAACATTTTGGGGTAATAACATCACTATTAGATGCATTCTGCTGGCTCATTGGTTTGGAAATATTGCCCGATTGAGCTTTTTGGGTAAAGAACAGTTATTGGGAACCCCAACACAGATTGGTTTGACTGAGATTTTCTTTGTCAAGGGTACTCCAGGAGGTAGAACATAAACGCAGAGGAGACCTGAAAAACATAACATTTATTGTTGCTCAAGAGAGAATGCTCGTAGGCAAAAACAAACAAAAGGGCTGGTCGCAACTCAGGATATTAGTAGGTGGTACCAAACGTAAAGAAACAATGCTCCAACAAAAAACGGTACAGGTGAAAAACAAGCTAGAATGATGGACTCCAATTCAACAGAAACAAACGACAGTAACATATAGCAATGATCCAACAAACACTGAACAACTGATGGAAACTGAAATAGGTTCCCCGATCAGCAACAACTGCGTACAGCTGTCTCTGATTGGGGAGAATGAACTAGAATCCGAGTCAGGTCCTGGCTGTGAACCCCAGACACAAAGAGAAGGCTAGAGGCCCCCAGCCAGGACCTGACATCCTTACATTTGTTCTGGACATGGAGATTGGCAATGATTGGTCTAACAACATTATCATCATGACAAGTGATTGGCAGCAATACAATCAATTTATCTTGTTTGTTGTACATGTGTTGACTATTTAAAAAAATGCTAATCATCATCGGCCTGTATTCACCGAAGTTAGATGCATTCTCTTGTCAACACATAGTTCACTTTAAATGATTAGCCCAAAGCAATTATGAACCCTTATCTGAAAGTATGTGTATACGTGTAGGGGGTATGAGAGAGACAGAATAAGGCCCTTGTCAGTTAGATAAAAGCAAAATTGAGTACTTAGCCATCTAATTATTATCATCTAATTATGAGCTAGGTTTATTTAAGACTATGCAGCACCTCATTCCCAGCCTATTCTATGCCATAGGCATACAATAATTAGTGTAGTGAATTGAGGGGAAGATTAGTGAGCTGCTCTGTGCGTGTGTGTGCGTGCGTACAAGTGTTTCAAATGTCTGTCCATGCATGCATGGATAGTGTTACTATGTGTTGATTTTGTATTTTGCATCAGTTCTGCTCCTACAACTAAGGATTTAATCAATCTGATGGCTATTAAGTTTGTTAACACTAGAAGCGCCAGAGGGGGCACATTTTACCCAGTGAAGAGGGAAAAAAATATATCTTTGCTCTCGATCAAATACCAGGACCCTGCTTTTTTTACTTTTCCTAAATATGTGTGTTTTATCACCCAGTATTTTTAAATTGTCAAAATCACACTGAGAAAAGCTGATTTAAGGCTATTTAATTCCTGTTCGGCCATTTTTATTCCTGCATTCCATGGTTGCAATTCTCTTTTCTATCAGCAGATGTTGCAAGGGCTCCCGTATTGTTATTTAGAAAAAAATAATATTTAAAGTGTATAAATATATAGATCAGTGGTATTCAATTAAAATGTAGAAAGGTCCAGTTAGACCAAATTACTTCAAGCAAAGGTCCGGATTGTCTTATTTGTGTTATGATTCAGTGTCATACATATTGAAGTAGTCTAGTAGTTGTATGTATGTAGAAAGCAACGGTTTATTTTATTTGACTCTCAAGTAAAATAAAGTGTACAATTCAATAATAATAATACATATAGCTGCAAGCAGCAATGTGGGTTACTCCAAACCAATGGGGACAATTCGAAAATTGACAGACGTGTACTGCATGCATACGCAAAATGCGGAACTGTAAAAGCTAATTTTAAATTGCTGCAGACAGAGGGAGTTGAACCAAGAACCCCAAGTTCACAATCGGTTCACTCTAACCACTGCCCCACCAGTGAAGTTGTTAATTCGACTTTCGGAATGTTTAGTATTCTTTAAATTTAAAATCTACATGACGGAGTGACGCTAATAATAAAACCTACAATTACAATAGGATTACTCCTGACGGAATAACCCTAATAATATTACAAATGAAAATATTACAAGCCACAGACATCTGGACAAACGTTAGAAAATACACGGAAGCGGGAGCTGAGCAAAACTATGCAGGAAAGTTAAAATTGACAGATGCCGAACTAAAATAATAATCGATGATTATTGGTCAACCGAAATGAAAAAAAATACTCAGATATCTGCGCTTTGATGACAGGACCACAAGGACTGCCTGTCTTGTGAATGATACCTGAGGTATTCGATACGTTTGTGAAATACAGTGCAGTGAGAACATAACTGTAGTAGATGAACAAGGCGCGGTGTCGCTTTACACAATACATGGTAATTAACCGGACACATTTTGCATTGAATTCTGAATAGCCATTCAACAAAAAACATGTTGAATGCACAACGTAATTAATGGAGAAATGAAAGTAGTAGACAATGTTGTTATGCAACAGCGAAAAGGTGATGTAAAGTCAGCGATCAATGTTCAGGGAACAAAACTTGTGAGCTCTGCCAGACATGTTAGCCTTGAGACCAAATCAATTGATTCGCGATGCGGTCTTAGGTGGGGGATGGGTGCATTCTTTATTAGCTCAAGCAAAGAAACAAAAAAACCCTGAGCACAATGCAATTCCCTAAAACTAACCAATTAGAGTATCCACTAATTACACACACCCATTCGATTGCTCATTTTCATATCAGGTGATTTTACATGAATATTTCAAACATTGTAATTTTAATAGCTCCTCCTTGTCCTGACTATGGTGTAGTAGAGAGATGATTGAAAATGAAGGTTAAGCTATTATGTAAAACGCATTATATAGATTTTATAATGCGTTATTTTCTCCGCCACATTTTAGTGTACAATATTATAATAACACATATAGCTGGAAGCAGCAATTTGGGTTTACTCCAAAAAATTAGGACAATTGGAAAATTACGGAAAGGAGAAAAGGAAATTTTAAGTTGTTGCACGCAGGAGGAATCGAACCATGAACCCTGGGCTTACTATCAAACCACTGCACCACCAGAAAGTTATTGACACAACCATCTCGGAAAATTTGGTATTTACCTAATTCAAAATATAAAGAGTTGTTACAAAAAAGAGGTTTAGAATTATGTTCTTACTTTGTACTTTTAAATATCACTTGTTTTATATAGTGATATTTGGTTTTTGTGAGCAGGTCGATTTATTGTGAAATTTAGAACGTAACAAGGACATTGGCCATAGATCGACAGTAAGGTGAAGGCGCAATACAATCTCCTTGACATCACCAGTTCAGTTGCCAAAGTCATTTTGACTTTATATTTCCTTTGTTGCTATTTGTATTATTCCACCAATACAAACTGCAATATTGAGCGCGATACTATATTGTATAAAACCAAGCCAGACCGGCGTCTTTACACATTGTAGGTACTGCAATTGTTACACCCTAACCACGAAATCAGGAGCAACACTGAATCAAAACACATTGACACAAGATAACAGACACCCAAAAGTTTCAAAAATTTTGCCCAAACTGCGCTTTAGGGGGGTAACAATGGCTCGGCGCTTCTAGTGTTAAAATGTTGACTGGTATTGTTCGTCTGCCCATTTATCAGATCTTGGAGAAAAAAACTGCACTGTCACAGGACATGGACAAAGTTCACACTTTCTTTACAGTTTTTCTTAGCCATAGCTAAAATCTAATAGACATATCAATAAAAATGTCTACAACATGCTAAGCATTACAAACACAGAACTATTGCTTTTTTATGACATTTTGTAACACTGCATTACAAAAAAAGTGAGCACTATATTTGCTTTAGGTAACCATTTCCTATGTGTTTAGAAACATAGAAAGTCTTGCTCTTTCTTGCCATATTCACAACAGCTAACCATCTGACAGGTTCAATTCACATGTGTCATCAGGAATACAGCTGTGGCCAAACGTATTGTGAAGTATTGGTTTACACAAAGTTTGCTGCAGCAGTGTTTTCAGATATTTTTGTCAGATGTTCCTATGGTATACTGAAGTATAATTACAAGCATTTCATAAGTGTCAAAGGCTAATATTGGCAATTACATTAAGTACATGCCAAGAGTCAATATTTGCAGTGTTGACCCTTCTTGATCAAGACATTCTTGCACAATCAATGCTTAGAGTTTGTCAGTATTTGTGGGTTTTTGTTTGTCCGACTGCCCTTTGAGGATTGACCACAAGTTCTCAATGGGATTAAGTATTGTGAGTGAGCCCACTCCCTGGCTGAGAAGCAACCCCTCACACGAATGGTCTCAGAATGCTTTACTGTTGGAATGACACAGAACTGATGGTAGCGCTCACCTTTGTTTCTCCGAACAAGTGTTTTTCTGGATGCCCCAAACAATTGGAAAAGGAATTCATCATAGAAAATAACTTTACCCCAGTCCTCAGCAGTCCAATTCATGTATTTTTTGCAGAATAACAGTCAGTCCCTAAAGTTTTTCCTGGAGATAAGTGGCTTCTTTGCTGCTCTTTTTGACACCAGGCCATCCTCCAAAAGTCTTCTCTCATTGTGCGTGCAGATGCATTCACACCTGCCTGCTGCCATTCCTGAACAAGATCTGCACGTCGGTGCCCCGATCCCGCAGCTGAATCAACTTTAGGAGACGGTCCTGGCGCTTGCTGAACTTTCATGGGCACCTTGAAGCCACCTTCACAACTAATGAATCTCTCTCCTTGAAGTTATTGATGATTCAATGGTAGATTTAGGTCCAATCTTACTAGCAGCATTATTCTTGCCTGTGAAGGCGTTTTTGTGCAAAGCAATGATGACGCATGTTTTTTTTTACCTAACCATGGTTAACAGAGGAAGAACAATGGTTTCAAGCCCCACCCTCCTTTAATGCTTCCAATCTGTTATTCTAACTCAATCTCCAACCCTGTCTTCGTCAACACTCTGTGTCAGCTGGTCCTTTTGTGGCAAGGCGGAAATGCAGTGGAATTTGTTTTGGGGGGATTAAATTCATTTTCTTGGCGAAGAAAGACTTTCCAATTAATCTGATTACTCTTCATGACATTCTAGAGTATTTGCAAATTGGCATCATAAAAACGGAGGAAGCAGACTTTGTGAAAATTACTATTTGTGTTATTCTCAATTTTGCCACAGCTGTAATGATATAAATGTATGGTTTTGGGCTACTACCTATCTGACCTTTTGATTGCTTACTGGGCATAATTCAAACTCAACATCTTTTTTTGCTGTTCCATTTTTCCATATTGACAACACATGTTCCCTTGGTTTCATCTAAGTTTCTAAGGACAGTGTGTTTCCCCAGCTTCCCCTAGGGGAATCTAAGAAGGGTTACAAGAGGAGTACATGTACAAAGATGAAGCTCACCCTCCTCATGTTCTGGTCCACTGGGTTCCTCAACATCTTCGCTTTCCTATCCTTCCTCTGGTGGCCTCTGACCCACTCCTCGTGGCACCTCGTTTAAGACACATATTGTGTTCATACGCACTGATCCTGTCCTGCATTCTGGTGAAGTCATCTTATCCAGGTGATGCATCAATGGGAATGACAGGTGCAATTATAGCACTGTGGCATTTTGAGGCCAATTTAGTCTCCTCATCTGCTGCATTGTTCCCCTGCATAATATATACATTTCCTCTCTTTTTGCCTGGCACTGTACTATAGCAACTCTGAGAGAGCAGTAGGGATCATCAGGTCCTGAATGTGATCATGATGCCAAATGGGAGTTTCTGTTTCTTAAAACCACTTTGTTTTTATACAGCTCCAAACAAATGATGTGTGCAAAAGCTGAATCTGTGTATATTCATCAACACCACTTCATCTTCCAGCTTGGTCCTTACTGGTGTTGGCAGCGCCTCCACCAGTGCTTTTCTGAACATGAGTTGCATCTGTAAATATACAGCTGGATTCTCTAAATCCCCCAATGGTATTCCTTTCAGAACATCAGAGTCAATAATGCCCTGCACTCATCCCTCAGGGCTGCCCACAATTGTTGTCAAAGAGGAGTCCATGTTCTTCCACTAACCTACATTTCCCTCCTCCATTATGGAGATTGGGTAATTTTGCAACCCTCCAGCACCTGTGTTGCCCTTGGTACATACTGTGGATTTGGTCACATTATTAGAATTGGGGCATTTGTGCAGGCTTACCTCACAGTATCCCTCCTGGTTCTATATTGTATACTCTCTTTGATTCCTGACATGCCCCTTCATTTCTCGCATCCTCTTCTCTTGTCTGCTTTTAAACTCTTCTTCTAGTTGCACATCGTCCTGTGATGGCGACCTAATTCATCCTGTATTTCTGTCACTTAGTTTCTCATCTCTTGTCCCAATATCCATTCTTATTGCGGGTCTCTCCTTGCTTTTCTCTTTCTCAATTGAAACTTTCCCTTGAATTTTTACTCCACCATCGTATCCCTTTGTATGGGGGCGGATCATCAACTCATGTAATTTTCCCCATAGCCTGTTCCTCATCTTTCTGTATCATGCTTCTTGCTCTGGCTATGCTGTCAATTGACCTTTCCATTCTGTTGTGAATAGTTTGATCACCTCTCTCGCTTTTTCTTGCTTTTGTTTTGTTCTTAAGTTCTCTCCTGTTTTATAAATCTTTACAAATCTATCTCTTCACAAATAGAGACATCAAATGTCCCCTATTTTGGCCATTTCATTGTTAATTTCCTGTTCCTTTCCTCTAAGGCCTCAGAAATAGCATGAATCCCCTCTCCAAACCTCTTCACTTGTATTGCGTTCTAGATTGCGTTCTAGATTGCATAGGGGTTTTTCATGAAATCAAGTAGAAATTTCTACTGTATTTCTAATTTACTGTGGAGAACAGGAGGCCTTCTTAAAGACAAACTAACAGGTCTGTGAGAGCCGGAATTCTTACTGGTTGATAGGTGATCAAATACTTACTTAAAATGCTAATTAATTTTGGTTTTAGATTTCGTCTCTCACAGTTGTGAGTGTAACTATGATAAAAATTACAGACCTCTACATGCTTTGTAAGTAAGAAAACCTGCAAAAATCGGCAGTGTATCAAATACTTGTTCTCCCCACTGTATATCCAGCTCTGAATGGCTGGATCACATCTTCCTACATGCCACTTGAGCCCTTGCACAAATGCGGGTTAAAAAGTCGGCTACACAAAACTTAAAAGGCACTTAAGTGGGGCTTGTAACTGTTTGGCTATTGGCACATTTAAGGCTGCTATGTCAAAGCAAATCCTTGTCTCACCATTTGAGGTCCACAACGTCACAACGTCACCCCATATATTCTCCCTTTCTCTTAAAATGGTCAGAATGTAGTAATGGTAATGTTTTTTGCACGTATTGCATACTTCTTTGGAACCATTTTACTGTACTGTCTCAACATGTTTTTATCGTGTTTTATCCTTTTCCTCATATACACACACGTATCCTATAACTATTTTGGCAGACACTCAAATTTCTGGCACTTACACAACTTTCTGCTTCATACAGACATCTTTTTAACCAGCTTTGTTTGAGAAGACTCCATGAGTATATTGGTGAAAATGTGTGAATAAATATAAAAACGTATGTTGACATGTAGTTGTTTTTATTAAGAAACACATAGTATACTACTATGGCTAGGCTGTTTTACATCACATTTGGATATCCCCAGGGGTTCACAACAATTATAGGTTGTTTATTGTATGAAAATATAACATAATAAACTGAAAATCTGAAATATCTCTCAGAAACGTTCAGAAAAATATCGACCAAAAATGTCAATTTGCGGTCTCTGTATCAGTGTGGTGGAACACTTTATACAAACATCCAAGATTAGATTTGATTCTGGGCCTAAATGTGGTCAAGATTTGGAAGGCATCTCCTTTACAACACGTCATTTTTGCAGCAGACTGTCCCCTACAACGTGGAAAAAACGTAGGCTTCTATCTTTAACCAGTCCGGAGATATGAGTTTTAAAAATAATGCTACTTCTGAAGCACATGAGGTCCAACCTTCATGTCCTTTGATATCTGTAGACCTATGTTTTCAAGGGATCTTTGAAAACAAAAATTATTATTCCATGTATTCCATTCCATGTATTCCATGTTTACAAGCTCACTTTGCTCACCCCATTTTGAGTTAGAGCCAGAAGATATAGATTAGTCCCCCTCCACACGAGAAACATAATTGAAATTGGGACCCATTAGCTAAGCCCTTATGGTTTTTCAATTTATAACTTATTTGAAATTATTATTTCTGGATTTTTTTGTTGTTATTCGGTCTCTCACTGTTCAAATAAACCTACGATTACAATTATAGACTGATCATTTCTTTGTCAGTGGGCAAACGTACAAAATCAGCCGGGGATCAAATATTATTTTCCTCCACTGTATATAGATGATTTTCACTGGTTTGTTTTCATTACAAAAGCCTGCTGGCCATTTTATTGTTGCCTGAATTTGTCTTCACACATCAAATGTATTTATAAAGCCCTTTTTACTTTAGCAGTTGTCACAAAGTGCTTTTACAAAACACCCATTCTGAAACCCCATTGAGCATGCAACAATATTGTTGATGGCTAGGAAAAACTCACTATGGGGGCCGGATTCTATGAACAAACCTAGAGAGGAACCAGGCTCAAAGGGGTGACCAGACCTCTTTTGGCTGTGCTGGGTGAGGTTTTAAGAATACTATTAATAATTAAGGCTGTGTCCAGAGTCTATAAAACATAATCTAGGTCAGAAGTGAAGAAGATAATTTGGTTAACATAGGTTGAGGGCGGGCACTGTGCCAAATAAGTTTGCGTGTGAGCAGGAATGTGTCTTTTCTTGGGAGAATCTGCTTGGGGGCTCTTTCTCCCTTGTAATCACCTGTAATTACATTGAAAGTTGTTTATAAGAAACTATTTGGTTTCCTAGAGTGCTTTGGGTAATGTAGAATTCAAACTACTTCCCCCAAGTCCGAATCAGAGAATGTCCACACGATCACGTCTCCAAAGTAAACGCCTTTATTACAGATATATCTGGAGATCGTTCCCCGTGGGGCCATCTGGTGACCTCGGAGGCCGACGAGGAAGACAGTTGAGGGGGGGCTGGCGCCAGGAGATCTGATAGGAAACCTCTGCTAGCTCTTGTTTACATATCCTCTTCATTGTCCGCATCTGTGGGTCCAGCTAAAAGGCCATAAACCTGTCTTCCTATACATTCTATGTCCTTCCCTTAATCTCTTGACATATGGTCCTACCTCTGGAATGTACTGATTACATTTATCACCCCAGCCTGGCAATTTCAGAGTATACGCCCTACAGGCACGGTTTGTTTCTAATAGCACACGCTCTTTACTAAAATATTCCACAGTAAATTAATATTTTAAGTTGACTTTTCCAGCGAACCTAGAAAAGTGTGAGTTTTGAATGATCAGCTTTATTTGGCAAGCTAGCCAGGAGGAGGCTAAATCCTTTGTCCGTGTCTGATAATCTTCCTCGACGGACCGAGAAGAATCCTTGACTAAAGCACGTGCATAGGACAAGAGATAATTCCAGACACCTTGTTTAATCAAAAGATTCTGTATTATAACTCAAGTTAATCTCTGTCCGTCAGGAAGGATTCAGCTGGGTCTGGGTGACGCCCTCCATCCGGGAAAAGGTCTTTCTATAGGGAACCAAATCTTAAATTTTTAGGAATACTTGTCAGGTAGATGCAAGCGAAATTATTAAGGAATACTTGTCAGGTAGATACAAGTCAAATAATTAAGAGTGAACTTGTCAGGTAGATACAAGTCAAACAGTTGATTAAATATGTGTCAGGTAGATGCAAATTTAATCAAAGCCATCCAATGATATGGCGGGAATAGAAGCGCAGTAAAAGAGCTACATTTTCTTTGTCTCTTTTGGGCCACTGGAGCTAATAGTTTGTTTTAACATTAGAAGCGCCGAGCCGTTGTTACCCCCCTAAGGCGACGTTTGGGCAAAATTTGTCCATGAGTCTACAGACAGGGACGTATTTACTGACACGTAATAGTCGCTAGATGGCGTATCTTGTACGGGTGTCAAAGTATTTTGATTCAGTGTTGCTCCGTTTTCGATTTAGGGGTGTAAAGATTGCAGTAAATACAATGTGTAAAGACTTAGTTTTATACGATATAATATGGCGCTCAACATTGCAGTTTGAAAATATTAATGGAATTATACAAATAGCAAGGAATGAAATATAAAGTGACTATTGTAGAAACCTAAGGTTTCCCCCGGGTTGCAAATCAGAGAATGTCCACGCCGTTAAGTCTTCCCAAATCCTACACCTTTATTACGAATGCACCCGGAGATCTGTCTCGCAGGACAGGAAGATCTGAAGTCCGTTCACATCGGACACAGTTTAAATAGCCACACACACAATCGATGCATCAGAGTTGCTGCGCATGCTTCCTGGATGTGTGTGTGTCTCGTGTCGCAGCCCCCAGCCCTAAGGTGAACCATCTGGTGACCTTTTCCGGGGTAGATGAGAATGGTGTTGTTGTGTCCGGCGCCAGGAAGTCTGCAGGACCCCTCTGGCCGGTCTCCCCTCCTCTCCTTCCTGGGTCACTTTATCAGTCCCATGTGTAGTGGTCAATTTAGGAGTTATTCTCTAGGTTTCCATGCACAAAGTGTCCATTGTCTTATTCTCCTAACTTCCTGACCCCCCCCC
>JACXGK010002139.1:5173-58613 GCA_016801125.1 Novumbra hubbsi | reverse complement strand
ACAGTTTAACCCCCTAAGTGTCTGTACCTCCAACTGTATAACCCCCCAACAGTCTAAGCCCCCTAAATGTCTAACGTTCCAACTGTCTAACCCATAACTGCCTTGTTTCCTAACTGCCACAATAAAAACATAGTGAAAATGGCTTGGAAGCCATGTGAGAGCTGACAGGAATACGTTAGAGGAAGTGCTAGTGACTGTGCCTTTGTATTCGTTTATCCTATTATTCCCAAGGAAAAGGCGGGAAATAGACCGCCAAGCTCTAAATGACTAAATTTGGTACAAGCCTTGGGTGACTCAGCAAGGAGTGAAAAACAAAAGCCACAATACGTCTTGTGTTCCAACTGCCACTATATTCCTACTGACTACAACTATAGTGGAACCCTATTGGTCTAGCTGCTGGTCTACTAGGTGGCGGTCTACTAGAAAACCATAATACTGTGAATAAAGTGCCGTTATAGGATGCAAGCTGGATGATGGCCCACCACAGACCCTTTGGTGAACAGTGTGAGAAGCTGAAAGATTACCTAAGTCACAAGCCTTGTCTCAGTTTGTCTCACCTCTTGCTTTGAATTTTCTTCTAATCAAGACTGGCAATTATAACATGGCTTAATGACTAAAATGTAAAAGTGAAATAAAATCACATACCTTTTTTCACGAAAAGATACTTTCTCCGATTTCTGACTATGTGAGCTTCAGTAATCTCTCAGGCCATGCCCTAAATGAGTCCCTATTTGTTATGCAGTGCCCATATTTTAACCAGATCCTTTTCTTTTAAAAGTAGTGCACTACCACGGAATTGTGTGCCCTTTAGCATGCAGCGGAAAGAAACCTTTTAAGATTGGGTACGCCGAGCAGCCAAACACCCATTTTGTATAATTGGACTCAAATGTGCTTTTGTAGAATGCCAGAGGAATCAACTTCACTGAAGTAAAAAAAAAATGTTTGTTTTCCTTCTAAGCTGTGTAAAAACTTTTTTTGGGGGGAAATAACTGCTGCGGTTCATCCAGACCAAGTTAGAGAGGTGTTTCCTGCACAAACAGAACCTGCTAAATGAGGTACTTGCACTACATCTAGTCTTTTACAAACCCAATAACCAGTTCCACCGAGTCATTAAACTGCTTTGGATGATAGAACTGACAGTTGGGAAGGGGAATGGAGGATCAGATTAAAGTAACAATGTAGCTATAACCACTCTTACTCCCCGAGAGCTTTTGCACGGATCCCAAAATAAAATCAACACCATCTCCCATGGGTCTTTGCACCATTATGATGAACACTCAATCAGTGTAGTAGCATAGTAGCATACGGTCTGTGTGCTCTGTGTCTCCTGACTTCTCTGCAAGCTTTTATAATTTCTTCTGGATCTTGGTAGAAAGTGCTCTCTTAGGCAACTTTTCGCTTTACCACTTTAGCTTAATAAAGAGAAGAGGAAATAGTTCCAAATCCCATGTATTGCAGAACTTAAATCATCCAAGCTGTGCGTATTCCCAGTGTCTTGGTACGTCATCGCAGGATTTTGAGGCGATTAATTTTGTGACCAGACATCGTGTTTGACTTGGTTCGCTTATTCAATGGAGGAATTTGAATGAATAAGCACAGAGGTAGACAAGTAGTGTTGCACCACTGCCTCCCTGAAGTATGACTAGATGGGGGAATATTAACAAAACCAGATAATGACAAGCTCTGCGCGAGCTGGTGTTATGTTACTGGGCTGTTTTCCAGACCTTTCCGTCTTAGCTTGCCATTGAAAGGTTGCTACTGTATCAAAACGGTGATGACAAATCTATAGAGTGACTTTGAGCCTACCAGTACAACATTAACCCGGCCGTCATCTGGCCGCCAGCCGACAGGCCAGATGATTAAGACCTCATTGGGGACTAGGGGATAGAAAGGACACAGGAGTTCCACACAAACACGCACACTTTCCCCGCTTGTGTTTAAAAATACGCCTTGAACAAAATGCTTCTTTCTGTATCTGTTTTTCCCTGTCTCCATCTCGCTACCAAAGATATCTGAGGAGTTAAGCAATTTCACATTGAAATGGAGGAAAAGCCATTGATGTTTAGAATACTTCCTTGTGCAGAGGACTGCAATGAAGTAAAAGAACGAGAGCTTTGGAGTGCTCGTCTACCAGACAGGATAAGTCCCCTCCAAAAAAAAGTCTAGCGCTTCTGTGCAATTTACAAGGACTGCTGTTTTCTAACCCACAGTTGTAGGAACATGACCAATTAATTCCACCCGCCTGGGCTTGGAAGGCCCGCACAAACCTCAGGAGACATGCTAGCGCATAATAGAATGAAATCCCTGGCAATTGGTGGTTTGAATCCAGACATCCCTAGCAGGCTAGAGATACTGACTTGTAAAGGTACGCTTGATTAAAAGGAGGCAATGGGGGAGGAGAGGGAAAACTACGCCTTTGGTGGTGCAAATTATTGCAGTAATGGGGCCGCCAGCTTGCTACAGCCGTAAACAATTTGCTGCACCATTTACTGCCATTGGCACTGAGAGACAGGGTTGTCTTGATCCTGACAGGAAAGACTGAGACAGCAGAGAGCGAGAGAGTTGCCGTTTATAGAAACAGAATTATTAAAAGGAGGCCAGTTAGTCAGCAGATCTTTAGTAACACTACTACCATAGCCAGAGACATGTGGGCAGCGGCGTTGTAGTTTTTGAAACTGGTCTTTGAGATTGTTTGCAAGACCATATCATGGGTCTTTGTCTTGTCTCAAAATGCATTTTTACTTGGTGTTGACTTGCTCTCGGTCATTAAGGACTCTTTAATTAGACCAGAGTCTAGTCATTACAATTATATTAAGAAAATATTTTTGTTCCACAATAAAGCTTTATTTTTATTCCAAGTGATCTGCAAGTACACAGCTTTTTTTGTCAACTTTAGCTGTGTGATGATTGGTGGAAAAAGCGTTCCGTCCTATCTGTCATGGGACCAGTCGACTCAAATGCGAGTGAAGTGGTGTAAGAAATTCAGTCAAGCCTGCATTTGTCCGGTTTACTTCATATATACAGCGCCTCTATAATAATTATGACAGTGCAGCCAAACATTTCATTTGGTTCTATTTAATTTTATTTAACCTTTTGGATTTGAAATTTGACAGTACACAATAACACCATTTACTTTTAGGGTATTTTCAGAGATACTGTATTAAAAACAAACACGTGTAAACAATTAGTGCGTTAACCTCCTCTCTTTGAGAAACATTTATGTTCCCTGTTCTATATGCCTATCAATAATTCAGACAACAAAAATAGTACGTTTTTCTACTTATCAAGTACATTATGGATACCAAATATTTACTTTTGATTGGATTTTAAGACACTGATGAAAAAAAGTTCTAAATTAAAAAGCAAACTATATGGAGATTTTAGTTTATATAAAACATTTTTGTTTCTATACTTTTTTTGCGTGTTTTCTATGAAAAAAAATCTGTTATGTTCTTGTGAAATAGTATAGTGTCAATGTAGTGAGGAAACTGAATCTCGCATTACCCTGGTCTTGGTCTTGACCCCCCACGTTCTTAGTCTTGACTTGGTCTTGACCCCCCACGTTCTTAGTCTTGACTTGGCCTTGACCCCCCACGTTCTTAGTCTTGACTTGGCCTTGACCCCCCACGTTCTTAGTCTTGACTTGGCCTTGACCCCCCACGTTCTTAGTCTTGACTTGGCCTTGACCCCCCACGTTCTTAGTCTTGACTTGGCCTTGAACCCCCAAGTTCTTAGTCTTGACTTGACCTTGACCCCCCATGTTCTTGGTCTTGACTCGCTCTTGGCCCCACAACTTACTTGGTTTTGCCACAGCCGGTCTGTACCCCCTTTGTTCTTGACTCGGTCTCTAACCCCCTCATTCTGGGTCTTGACTCAAACTTGGTCTTGATCTTGAATTGGTCTTTCTTCACATGGTCTTGACTACAACACTGGTGGGCGGCCTAGCAGACAGAAATGGACTGGCAGTTCAGGCAAATGTTGTGTTCTGAATACATGTAGCCTAGCGGTTATTAAAACCTGTTATTTGGGACGGGCAGGAGTTTCACATATTTGTTCTAGCCCTTAACGTGGTCTTCTGATTCAGCAGATCAAGGGACAGATAATTAGTTTCAGGTGTGCTTGCTCTGGAAATGTTTGGAATGGCTGTCAATCCCTGAGGAGAGACTTACACTAGTAGTGACATCCACTAGACATCCACTACTAATGACTTACTCTAGTAATGGCATACCTTTATACTGGTCCCGGTGGTAATCAAACCAACAACCATTGTGTTGAAAGTGCCAAGCTTTACCAACTCAGCTATATTTGATTACTTTCTTTTAATTGATCATTCTGTCTGTAAATCTTTTTGTTTTCGTGAAAAGCCCCACAAATGTTGCTGTCCCATGAATCTAGTGCAGTGTACGGGCAACATTTTATTGTAAATCAAAGTGGTTTTGTTCTGTTGCTGTTGGTTGATAAGATATCATTGTCTGAGAAAAGGCTGATTAGAGATCACAGTGTTGTGTTTGCTCATCTCCTAGGACATTATGACAGCCTGATAAATACGCTTTCTTCAGCCAGCATCAACTCTGTTCCCGTCCAGAGTTTATTACAGGTGGGCTGTCAGAAAAAGCCCCACTCTCTGTGAGTGGGGATTGACAACCTCCCTGAAACGTCCTTCAGTCTTCATTGCTGCTCATAGAGGGACATATCAAAATGTCAACACTTTTCACGTGGCACTGAGGATGGAAGAAAGCTTTCTTTGTGCAAGTAATAGCCACATTTTCCAATGAATGCGTTTTTTCAAATTAGTCGGATGCAGGTGATGAAATGATTTGAGTGTTCGAGTATTACACTGCACACCTTTTAATGAACCAGAAAGTCTGTTTCTGTGCCTCATTGTAAAGGTCAACATTGTAAAGGTCAGCGCTGTAAAGGTCATCTTGTGTCTCATGCTGTTTGACTAAATCCACGCTTCCCACCAGAAAAGAAAAAAATGCTTGCATGTGGGCAAAGACAACAGTGGTTCAGAAATGTCCAGGTTGATTGGTCATCCTGGTCCTGCCGTGTCAAGCCTGTGGTCCATTAGCCTGCAGTAGGACCTGTTCCGGTTCGTCTTGTTGCCCAGAGACCCCGGTGAACAGCGCAGCTCTGGACTTATTACGTTGGCCGAGGAGCACAGGGGCTAGTAAAGGATGCACCGGTAGGACCCACACAGGACCTATAGGAACAGAACCTGGCAATTCCCGCGCACAGCCTGGTGTCTTCCCTTATCTCTTTGATCTCTCTCTTTCCCTCTCCTTTACATCCCCCCTTCCCACCCCTGCACACTGGTTCCATTCTCTCAGTATCTTTTTCTTGTTGACTCTGGGGGCGACATGTGTTTCTGTTCAAAGCCACATCAAAATCACTGATCACCTCCATAAACAAGTCACCTGCTAAGCCAGTAAAGCGGTCCTCATATTACGGGCCTGCTTCATGGCTTCTCTGCACGCCACTAATGCTTTCTGCATCTGTTTAACCGCAGGGCCATATACCGGCAGGGCCGGAGTGTTGTCTGTGGTAGGGTCAGGAAAGGAATCAGTTCACTTTTTCATTCAGGCCTCTCTAAATATTGTTTTAAATGAAAGATGGTGATGGACGTCAGGGGTTAAGGTGGTGAGTCCCGGAGAGTGAATCAGAAAGGAAATGGCCATGTTTCTCCTTAGGATTTGTGTGCTTGTGTTTCCCTCGGTTTCCCACAATAAAAACGACCCGGACGTTTCCTCATAGCATGTAATGCACTCATATTTCATAGACAGTAATTGTTGTCCTTCTCATTTATTTTGCTTGGCCTCTATTTACTGTTGTCTCCTTTGCCTCACTATAACTGTACATTTTTAGACCACACTTTTGATTTAGTGCTTTGTTATGACTTAAGAAAAAACTAAATGCTTCCTTGAAATGGCTAGTTAAATTTGAGCATGTCAAATCCAGACTAACCAAAAAAGAAATCCAGCATTTAGTGACTCCAGTGGGTCTTGACCAAAGTTCACGTTCATGATTCAGCCTTGTGGTGCAGTAACGTTGGTCCAGACTCCTGCTCCTGTCAAGACACCTCCTCCGGGTACTGTAACTATGTTCCTGACTCCTCCTGATCCAGGCACCTCTTCATTGTAAAGTTACTTTTGTCCAGGTCTCTCCTGGTACAGTAACTCCAGTCCAGACTCCTTCTCCGGCTCACGACCCATACTCCTGGTACAGCAGCTCTGATACTGGTCCCTCCTCGTTTCATAAATCCCAGCTAGACTCCTCTTGTTCCAGACACCCCCTCCTAATACAGTATCACTGCTCCCCTCAACGTCTGTTACAAACACCTTGGAAAAGCAGAGATTTATTTTGTTAACCCTTTATCAGGCGAGTCTAGTTGATTCTAAACAGATATATTTATAAATGGACGTTCGGCCTCTCAACATAATGTTTACAGAGTCATTTTCTCTTCAGATGCAGGAGGTTATTTTCCAAATATCTTAAACAAATCAACAACTTGAATTAATGTCCCAGGGGAAACTAGTAGCACTTTCTCATGCAGAAATCATCCTGGACCAAAAATATGGAGCCAAATGTTCAATTACACCTCCAAATCCTTTTCGTCAACTAAACATAAGATGATAAAACACTGTTTTCAATCCTCTGGGCAGACTTGTGGAACGACTATAATACCTGTATGGATTCTTCCCACACTGCCACCTTCCATTGTTTCCATTGTGATGAAGTTCTCAAGCAAAGGGTGGCGTGGCAGACACTCCTACAGGAGACGCCGGTGAGGAGGCGCGAGGATGGCAGTCCCAGTGGACAGGCATTAGAACCAGGTGTCCTCCTCGCTGCTTCCAACTACCTCAGATCCCTGACAGCTCCTGGGATGCGAGCTCTGCCACGCGACTGTCCGCTTACCCTTGTGAAGGCTGCATTTGTCCTCCCCCTCTTTTGCTCCCCTGTTGCTCCCTCTCCAGCTCTCCCCCCTCTCCTCTCATCTTTGTTTAAAAGGCCACGCCACAAATCAATTCCTGCGCCATAATAACTAGGATATGTCGACAACGGGCTTGAATATCTGCCGGGGTTGTCCGCCCGCTGGGTCTTGGCCGGTGAGACTCTGAGGCGAATGGACCCAAGCCTCTCAGCGTCGTCGTCTCTGGCCGGGTCCACGTTGGGCTGTGACCCCGGCCATCGAACTGAGTCACACGGTGTGGGGATGCCACTAGGGACCAGAGGCCCCTAGCAGGGCTACAACACTCAATGACAGGGTGCTGTCTCCAGAATGGCCTCCCAGTCTCCCACGCCGGTTCCCTGATTATTTTAGGCTTCCTGTGTTCTCTCTCATTGCAGAGGTGTCCTCCATTCCTCTCTGCTTGAAACAAGAACAATGGTGTCGTTGAAGTGTTTCCAGTTAATCTGAGGAATTGTCTGTATTATCCTATTTTTCAAAAGTCTGTTTTGTTGCCATGGGAAATCCTATAACATGTCATTATATCTAGGGTGTTAAGAATGCTACAAAGCATATATTTGGGTTTACCGTGTATTTACGGTCTCTACATTCCCTAGCTATGAATAGAGATCTGCAGCATCTCGGCACTCAGCTCTTTCCGTGGCAATGCCGTTTCACCAGCTCACCTGGAGGTGTTGAGATGACTTGCCTTTCGGTTGGTAGACAAATTAATAACCGTAATAACGACTAAGTGATCACTTGGGAGTACTGTCTAAACTTTCTCCGGCAGGTGCAAATTGGGGATGGCGTTAACGGTTTTGCTGAAAACGGAGGGTGTATCTTACCCGCTCTATGTTTTTATGATATAGTACATTTGTGTTGGTTTTATTTTACATTTTTACGGCAAAAACAAATACTTACCAGGACAACTCCCAGTTTTAGTTCTTAGTGCAAATTCAGTTCAGAGTTTATATGTTTCAGATTTTAATTAGGTTTGAATTGTCCTTTCTTATGGACATTCAGTGAACTGGAGCATAGAAGAAAAAGATTGCTAAATTAACGTTTTGTTGTGTTGTGTTTTTCAGATCTCAGGAAGACGTTTGACCAGGAGCCACTGGGGAAGGAGGTGTCCCTTGAACAGGAAGTGCTTCTCCAGTGCCGCCCACCTGAGGGCATTCCAGCTGCCGAGGTATTTATTCTCCCCCGGTTTCCAGCCTTACAATTGGTCAACACCAGTATGGTTCATTGATTAAAAGGTACTACTTCATGTCAAACAAATATGAAACACATATGGTGGTCTTCAGAAGGTTTTGACAGTGGAGCCTCGGATATGGAATGGTACCTAGCAGAATGGTTCATTCTGCTGGTTGGCAACAGGTTGTGTTTGCATGTACAATGTGTTCAACCCCATATACTCAACTTTTCCAAGTAGGAATTACAAACAGTATAGCTGGACCGATAAATAGGAAATAGATTTTATAAGATTGACACCGATCTTAGTAAACACTTGTTTACACAAAACATAGATTTAATAAGATTGACACCGATCTTAGTAAACACTTGTTGACAGAAAACATACTAACCTCTTTTTGCTCAAAAAATCGCTGTTGCATCAATTCTGGCAATTTATCCTGATATAGATTTTTTTCCATATCACCAAGCTCTGAAAGACAGAAAAACACTCCTTTTATCACACATAAATAGTGGACCTCCGTATTTTCTTAGACTTTGGTTTTCTATAATTGGAATTTGAATTGGGTTATACTTCAAGAGATTGAGAGCCTCCTGCTGTGGTGAAGGACACATGGAGCTCTTCGACCAGAGCAGAGCAGAGAGGGAGGGACTGACAGACTGAGACAGACAGAGAGACAAACAGACCAAGAGAGAGAGACAGACAAACCTAGGGAGAGAGAGAGACAGACAGACCAAGAGAGAGAGACAGACAAACCTAGGGAGAGAGACAGACAAACCGAGAGAGAGAGAGCGAAAGAGAGAGACAGACAAACCTAGAGAGAGGGGAAGAAAAATAACAAAAACAAGACAGTCAGAGAGTACAGAGTAATCTGATTCATGGCTCAACACAGAAACCGTCTCTGTTTGTTTCTCTGGTTCTCTCCCTTTTCCATCCATTTCCCTCTATCTCTCCCTCTCCCTCTCAATGCTCTTTTCTATTTGAAGAGCTTTATTGGCATGTGAAACATTTGGGATATTGGATTTGTTTATTATGTTTGTGTTCCACTTGTTGTCCTTGTCTCACGGCATCGGTCCCCATCTTGCTTCTGTGCTCATTGCATCATCTGGCCTTACAGACGTATACAGGAGTTAGTCAATGTTTTATTTCCTTTAAAATTATTTTCGGCTTCATGATTTGAGGACGTATGTGTCTCAATTGTGCTACATTCTTCGAGGACCATCTCGTTCTGTATGTCTCTCGGAAGCAAGGTCTGCTTATAACAGCCTCGCAAAAACACCTAGTCAAAAATGTTCTGCATTTGTGCATTTGTGTGGCATATACTATGTCAGATAATCCGTGTACAAAACCAAATACTGCAAATATAACTGAAAGAAGATTTTTTTTTTCCTGAGGGTAGAGATCGGAATGCATCTTAAGTCCCACCCTCAAATATTTCTATCAAAACATTGGCAAAGGCACTAGACAAGTCTGCATCACCCGGCCTCACCCTTCTGGACTCATGAATAAAATTGTCTACTGCTTGCAGATCATCTGGTGCCTCTGTCTCCAATCAGAGAGGCATTCGGCAGTACCTCGATCTTCTGCACGAATTCTGGCAGACCTGTGCTCTGACAGTGAATCTCAGTGAGAGGAAAATAATGATTTTCCAAAAAAGGTCCAGATACCCGGACCATACACATGAATTCCACCCAGACATCTTCACCCTAAAGCAAACCAATACATGCCTACCCATCTTCACCACTGGTAGAGACATATGTCTCTCGCATCTCTTCCGGTGTCCCTTCCTTTTTTCTCTCTCTATCTTTCCCTCTTTCTCCCTCTAACTTAATCTCAGTTTTCCTCTCATCTTCCACACTCTCACTACCTTTTCTGTCTCCCTGTCAGGCTTCATCTCCGGTTTCTGACACAGCCAAGCCAGTTTTAGGTAATCATTAAGCCACACCGCCTATAGGGGGGCATCAAGCCAAGCCATCGGTCGATTGGTTCGTTCAATTTAACAGAGAGGTTTCAGAGAGTTTGGTCTCTGAACTAGTTTCCTCGACAAGACAAATCTCCTTTCTAATGCCTTAAGACTCTAGGTGCCACATACACACCCCCCCCATCCCCCCGCCCAAGCCCTCCACACACACACACATTTTGACGTAATGCGGTTTTCAGTCATTTTGACTGTTATAATGGGATAAATACCCACATTAATGGATTGCTGGCTCTGCTGATGTAATCGGATGTGGCAAGTGTTAAAGAAACGCCTGAAACCTGATGCCACATTTACAATGTCTTGAGGAAAAATTGTCTTGTTGATGACCAGAAGTAGAAGTCAAGTCACAGTCTCGTCCCTCTCATACCGCAGTATTTATTATTATAAATAATAATTATAAAAATAATGATAAGGAATCTTTGACCATTCTTGCAGGAGAGCATTGTTGAGGTTCTCTGCAGTTATTCTACTTATAAAGTAGAAAGCATAAACTACTTTGGTTTCACAAACATTTAAATTTGAGTAATGCAATACCATGGAATGTTACAGCCCCTCCCTGAAGGCCAACGTTAAATGGTCGTTGTTCCCGGTTCATACTGACAGTTAGCCTCAGACTGACAACTAATTGGCATTATTGAAGATGTCCTAAAACAGACACCACACTTCCTGAGCTGTCAGAGGTCAACTTTAAAATGAAGAACATGTGTGGAGACTATACATTTAAAGTAAATGTCTTATTCACTTTCACTGAAAATCTAACTGGTATCTCTGTGAATTGAAATCACTTCTTAACAGCAATTGGGTAAGAATTCTATGGTAGTTTAAAATGTACACTTTTGGGACTTGATAGAAGTCCACTGGTAGTAGAAAGCCAAGGTTCAGCAGAGATTGGTGGAGGGTTAATGTGAAGACAGGCACACCATCTACACTCTGCTAGACTTTAGAAATAACAGCTTTTTTGATTGTCTCCAAACTTCTAATCGGTAAAGAGACTGGCGCTGACCTGGAAAGGTCAAGTCTAGTCGATAGCGTTGACCTTGCTGCGATGGGTCGGTCTGGGACTGATGGACACATTTGCACGAGAATAAACACTTCAGACAGCGATGACAGGACTCAGTGTTTGACATGTGCCACAAGCACATAGCATGGGCCAGATCTGCCACATAACCTTCCTTCCAATCCTCGAGCCGACACCAAGAAAAATATGACACAGTGCCCTTGAACAAGGCACCTAACCTTATTAGCACCTTGATGTTGCTCTGGATAAGAGCGCCTGCTGATGCACCGAAATGTCAAATGTACATGTAGCACACTGGATACACACAAACAACAAGCCAGTTAATGGACACTAAGAACAGCAATCTCCCTTCTCTAAGAATGATTCTCCGTGCCAGAAACTCTGAAGGAGACGATGGTAGACTGGCCCCGTCAGAAAGGATCAGAGCTGCGGTCTTCTCGCACGGCCCTGGGGCCTTTCCGTCCTCCCCTGTCCCTGTGCTGTCTGGCTGCGGGTCAGGACAGGACGGGTCATGTTGTTGACTAATGTGTTGGAGGATCACAGCTCACTGAGGCCCTACAGGACTCCGCAGATGAAGTGCCCATACCGAGCAGGACCGGACAGGGCCACCAACGTGGCAATTTGGATCGAGTCAGACCAGAGTGGAGGGTATTACTGATACTCAGCACTGCTCGGGTGGTGACTGACTGTATGCTGTGCCGGTGTACATTTTTTTTTTATGTTGCTATACCAACGCGGGACAATTTCTGGGGTGCTGGATCAAGATGGATGGTCTGTGGAAAGTAGGGCGGAATTCAGCTGGTTGTAGTGACACAGAGACCCAGGTTGGCTCATTGTAGTGATACAGAGACCCAGGTAGGCTAGTTGTAGTGACACAAAGACCCAGGTACGCTGGTTGTAGTGACACAAAGACCCAGGTACGCTGGTTGTAGTGACACAAAGACCCAGGTACGCTGGTTGTAGTGAAACAAAGACCCAGGTAGGCTGGTTGTAGTGACACAAAGACCCAGGTAGGCTGGTTGTAGTGATTCAGAGACCCAGATAGGCTGGTTGTAGTGATTCAGAGACCCAGATAGGCTGGTTGTAGTGATTCAGAGACCCAGATAGGCTGGTTGTAGTGATTCAGAGACCCAGATAGGCTGACTGTAGTGACACAGGAACCCAAGTGGGCTGACTGTAGTGTATTTAGGTCTTTGGTGGAAAATTGATACCAGCTGATGCCAACTTGGTACAGTGAATAATAGTCAAATAGAATAATGGTGTAATAGAATAATGGCGTAATAGAATAATGCTGCAGCCTTATGTGCCAAGCAACACACTGCAGCAGTTTGTAGTGTGAAGTAGTCATTTTTCAAAGCCCCTTCCTCTCTTACATATTTCCCCACCTAGCAGGACCTTGTTGGCAGACCCAGGCTCCAATCGAGTCCCCCCCCCCCCCGCTGGGTCTGGCAGGGAAAAGCGTCCCTAGCACGGCCCTACTCCCGTCATCTTTCCTGATTAGTGGTTAGCTTTGGCTCCATGCCAGCACCCGCCTCTCCCAGCAGTAATGGATCTGTAAGCTAACATAATGGCGGAGACCCGAGTCAGTGGCAAGTTTACAATTTCCCAACATTACACTGCCAGCTTTCTCATTTCTTAATAGAAGTACGCTAGAGCAGTAATTCATATCGCCCAGGAGTGAAAATTGGTAGCAGATTGTTAAAAGCAGTGGCTTGATTTTGTTCCACATTTAATGGTAGAAAGGCATTGTTTATATGGTCCTTATTTAATGTTCTGTGCTTTTTGTGTGCATTATAAAAGTCAAAAGTAATGAAATACATGGAGTAAGGGGTCGTCTAGGATGCAGAAACTTTTTGTTAATTTACTGCACTGGGACCAAAATAATGCTTTGTAGATACAGCAGTGCTTCAGCTTATATAAGGTGTAGTCGCTTTGCATTATCTGCATTCAAATCGAATATCAGTCAAAAACAATAATTACAGACATTATAAACTGAGGCAATCATGCAGTCTCTTTCTTCCTACCTCCAATGCAAATGTAAGAAATGACAGTAGTAAACCAACAGTCATTTTAAAATGGATCCACTCAAACCACTGTCCAAGACGCTGCGCCATTCTGAGTGAATTACAGACGCCTCGCCATATATGTCATCCTGTGATGGTTGTGGAAGAAAGCAGACCAAGGTGCAGGGAGGTAGGTTCAAGTAGTCGGTTTATTCCGTTCACTACTAACGAACTGGCGTATATAACGCTTCAAATAAATATACCAAAGTACTGTAGGTACGGACAATCAAACACAGCGTGTAGCTGCACACAGATCACAAGAAACAATCACAGACACGGAGACGAGAAACACAAGGGCTTAAGTACTGTGGTAACAAGCAGCACCTGTAAGGAATCAGGGAGGGATGCGTTCACAGGACATGGGGAAAACAGGACACAACAGACACGATGGCGACTAAAAGGCCGGCGACGTCGAACGCCGGAAGGCTACGCGAACAGGGGAGGTCCCGTCCTGCGACGGTACCGTGACACATCCTAATCATACTGAGGTCAAAACTTACAGCTGGAATACTCAATGTGACACACAGCTCTACTCTATATAGTAATGCATATGAGTAACTGTTAAAATCACAATCCAATTTAAGTTATCTTGGCATTTTGAATTAAAATCTGTTTTGCCAATAGATAATAGATAAGCAAGCCACTCTGTTCCATTCTACTGGACTATCTGTCCTCGTTCCGTTCAGTGATTCTGTCTAGACTGTGAGATTCCAATCCTGCTCGCTGCTTGGTCACTAACAAGTGTTCTGCACTTTAGAGATTCTAGAGATAGAGCCAACATTGCACACTCTGACAAAGAAAACAAGGTTCAGACGTTTAGCTTGGCTTGCGCGCCAAGTAAAAGGTTGTGTTTCTTTCCCTAACGCTGGAAACGACTTAACACAAAGAGCTTCTCGAAATGGCTCAACGGTTGGGGTAGTTTAAGGAAACTATCAATCAAATCATTCAAATTGCAGGTTTTCATTCCGCGGTTACATTTTACCGAAGCTTTCTGTTTGATGTGTGAATATGACTTAGATGAGGGATGCGTAACCGGTGACCTATTGCTTTAGTTGTGCTTGGTTTAGGAACTTTAAGATTGAGTGTTTTTTTTCCTTGGCGTTGCGGTGGGTTCATTCTTGAGTGGATCCTTGAGATGAAAAGAAGGAGGAAGTGGTAATGACGAAGTCCGGATGGGCCTCCGTCGTTGAGACCCTTCCCATTGTTCTGCTTGCATTACTTCTGAAAGAGCTGGTGAACTGCCTGGTAAAGGCCGCCTTTCCACCCAGGGCTTTTTCCGACATGCCCATTTGCCAAGGTTATGAAAAGAGATTAAAATGTACTATCTTGAGGATTCCGGCCTTCCTTTATATTTATCTCCCCCCCCCCTCCTCTCTTTCTCTCGCTTCTCCAATCTGTGGATATTTGTTCTCAGATAAAGATAGGATGAGAGACTGGCATAGAATTATGGATTGTAGATGAGCCGGTCGTCACGGAGACAGACTTTTCAGTAAAGCAGCCATTCAAGACGGCCGGGTACCGGCCAGGTTGTCACGGACAACGGGTCAAGACCACCGTTGCATGGGATAGCACGCCGTGCAAAGACAAAGGTCTGCGCTGTATGACTGACTTGACCGAAAGAAAACGCTCAAAAGTTTCACAAACATGGACAATACCCGATTCCATTGTTAAGCCAAACAGAAGGCTAGTGAGAGGGGCGGGCGTTGGTAATCAGAGTCATGACACCCTATGCAGATTATTAAATGTTATGGCCCATCAAAAGCAACCTTCTCTGATCCCTGTTGATGTGTGTATCAGCCCATTCACACGGAGTTCAACATCAATTAGACAAGCGAAGTTCTTCGTGTTTGACTACGTTGGCGGAGCTTGGTACTTGCAACACCAAGGTTATTGGGTCAATTTCCACAGGGGCCAGTACAGAAAATATGTATATGCCCTTCCTATGTTGCTCTGGTAAAACAAATAGTTAAAATGCCGATGTTACAGCCAAATACTTCTCTCATGCGCTTCTTTTAACCTTTAGTATGGAAAACCCAGGATCACCAGAGCAGGTACTTCCTAGTTCATTGTTCGGCAGCTCCACCAGGCGTGAGCCTGATGACCTTGGCAGACGTTGATATACTCTGGGAAGATGCTCCAAAACCCCGGGGCCACAGAGTAAGGCATCGTGTTAATGGCACCCCTGTGTCTGCAGACACACAGGACGGCCACAGAGACAAGAGTCCCTTTTATTACACCGTAAAGACCTGCACAGATGGTTTCAACAGAGAACAGTTTGATTTTCAAAACCCTGCAAGAAATCCTTCGTGAAGCGTTTTATAGAATGAGCATGAACATCTATGAACAGTAGCTAATGAGATTACTGTATATTGACAGAATTTCCATTTGTAATTGATGAGATTACTGTATATTGAGGGTAAACCTCTGTTATTCTAAATGAATATCTTATAAACAATATTCGTATTTGTATTGTGTTGACTAAACCATAAGAAATATATATTTCTGATAACACTTTATTTTCAGGAGTCAGTTAAATAGGGTTACTGTTGGTCCAATACGTTTATCCTTAACATGCTTTAATGGAGAGTCAACAGCCTCTTCTTCCCTAGCCAGTAAGCTGCAACATGGACTATCCTATTTTAATACCATTTCGAAGAGTCGTTTCCAGCTAATAGGTTAGGTTGAAGGGAGTTTTATCTGCAATACTAGAATTGTAATGGCGTGGGCATTGCTAAATGCTGTTGTCAGTCACTCTCAGAGGCCTCTCAGATCATTGTGAAGGGCTTAAGTTTGTCCACCCAGTGTCTGCGTCTGTCCTGTAAGGTTACGCAATTCTCTGTTTCTATGTCTGTCTCGGTTTCTTCTTCTCCTGGTTTCTGTCTGTTTACCTTTTTTTTCTCCTCTTTGTTTCTCTTTAAATATACATGCATTTAATGCATGTGCACAGTATATACAGAACACATATTTCATATTATCTCCCTTCCTTCCCCCCATCTCTCCTTATGTCTCTCTGGTCCTACTCGCTCAGTGAAGCCCTGTCCCGCCCTCGGTTTCTGTGGCCTGGAGGAGTACTTACTACAGCAGGGTGTCGGATGTTAAAATACTTAAGAGTGTGTGAGTTCAACAGGAAGCCGGCACTCATTATGGAGAACCACTGAGGGCCACGGAGCACACTAAAGAAAAAGAAATATGCCTTAACCCAGCAGTGACCCAAAACCAGAAGGCCGGCTCTGAACGTCTCCACCTGTCAATCATCTGAACACTTGATTCTCAATCCAGTGTCTTCAGAGGTACTCCTTATCATCCTTATATTGGCTGGGGCCTTGTCTGTACCCGGCTGGGTCGGGCCTCAGAGCCAGCGGCAGCCCGCCTTTTCATTTCATTAGACTGTAAACGGGTCCAGGAGCGGTAACCCATTTATTTAGATTCTTCCAAAGTGAAGCTGGGTTACAGTGACCTTTTTTTTTTCCAGCCAAAGGCAAGGGGCTTTTTTCTCTTCAGCCCAGTTAAGGTCCTTGGTTCATCTTCATTCATCCTTCCCTATAGGCTCCAGCGCTGACACTGTGGGGGGGTCTAATGGATCTCCTCAGAGCAAACTGTACCTGTGTTTGTCTCAGTTGTGCTCTCCTCCTATGTTATGGATAGTCCTGCTCGGTAACAGAACATATGTGACCTGGTTTAAAATAGTTTTTGCTACCTAGAGTCAGTTTCTTAGCCCCAGCCCAGAGCTCCTAGGATCAGGTTCTTAGTCCTAGCCAGCAGCTTTAGAACTTATCTCTTCACCCACAAACCACAAACTCCAGCCTCTTAGCCCAAGACATACACTCCAGCCTCCTACCCCAAGACATTCCCTCCAGCCTCCTACCCCAAGATGTAAACGCTAGCCTCCAAGCCCAACCCTAAACTTCAACCTCCGAGCCCAATCCCCCACCCTTTATTGGTAATAGTGGGTGAACTGAATCTCTGATGACTGCCCCTCTTAATTAAGCGTCCCCTGAAACAAGCCTGAAATGCATGTGATTGGTACAACAACCCGCCTCAACGAAGTGGGGTTGAGTATCTTGGACTCCCCCTGGTCCAGCCGTCAAGTTGTTCAGTCTGAGTGTGGACAGGCCACCTCAGCCATCTGTCGGTGGGATCTCAGGGAGCACTGGAGAAGCTGACAGAGGTCAGAGGGTCTGGCTACTGCACACATTTACACCAGGCCAGGGTACATGGCAAGTGCCCTTTTTTAAAGAGGAGGCTGTACACTGAGGCTCCTGATTGTTGAAATCTGAGCGTCTGATTGAACGTTAACATGCTGCCCGTCAAACACTAACTCTGCTTAGCTCTATGTCTTATTGCAGTGTGGTAATTCCCTATACTTTGGTGGGTGTAAAATAATCTGTTTAGACTGTTTGGAAGCGAGGGTGAGAGAGTAAGAGTCTTTTGTTGCAGTACATTTCACCGTCCATTCCTGGGCAATGGCTCACACACGGCAAAGTGAGGCATTCTAAATACCTCCAGGCACCACCGCAGCCTATTAGAGTGTCCTGCATTACCCTTCCCTGTCCCAGTTCTGTCTGCCACGCTACCACGTCTCATCCACCCTCTTCCAGTCCATGAATGACAATTCTGGAGGTTCTGGGGACATCCGTATAAGACCACCAAGTCTGCCTCACGAATGCTTTCCCCATTGCTGTGAGTGTAACATTGTAAAAGTCGAGGGTCATGAAGTTGACTTTTCTTTAACAGTGTCTGAGGAGAATACGCCCCGCCATTTATATATATTTGACCTGACAGGAAGGGATGGCCGTCTTTCACTTAAGTCTGCTATCTTCATTTTGTTTCTCACCATACAAAATGAATCCCCCCGTGTGGAATTTGGAATGTAATCAATGGGGGTGTTTGTAGGCGTTGCAAAACAATATTTTTCCGGGTCTGACAATTGAAAGTGAAAACTCTGAAAGCCTTTTAAAACCGTAATGCACCTCAAGTGGGCATTGCCTGCGGCGCTCTTTACTGCTACATCCCTGTGATGGGTGTGGGTCAAAGACCATGGGACGGTGTGCTGTGTCACCTGGAAGTCATCATGGCCCTGCTCGTCTGGTCGGTCCTTACTTGTTGAAGAAGGAGCAGAACATTGGCATCTGTGATCACCTCCCCAGTGTGGGACAAGGCTCACACAGAGTCCCAAAACGCACATCGATTAATCACCGGCCCAAAACTCCTTTGTGTCTACGACTGTGTATTTGTCAACGCATGTGGATGTGCGTGTGTGTGCGTGTGTGTGCATATGTGCGAACTCGGCGTTTATCATGAATATGAAAATGTGTGTGTGTGTGTGTGTGTATGAGTTCTATTTATTTCTGTATCCCAACAAGGAAATCTCCAGAATGTTCTTCCTCCAAGTAGGCATCTTTATTTAAAAGCATGCTTCAGGTCTTTGATGTCAACATAAAAGGAACATTCCAGCCCACATTTAACATGGTTAAATATTAACCAGAATATGTTGCTCCTTTCTGAAACGCTTCTTATCTTCTGAACGGATTGAACCCTCCAAAGTTCTAGACATGTGGACCTTTCCCTTTGAAGATGAGACAATGTTCCTTTTAAGGTTGGAACAACTGAAAATATTAAAAAGCAATGGCTTTTAGAAGTGCAAGTGACAGCACGGGAATAATCATGGATGAGAGCTGCGTCAAAGTTGCCTAGTGCGTTTAGCGTCTCTGAGAGATTAAGATACATGTCACATCTCATGCAATCTAACTACATGGTAACACATCGTAAAGCTAAAAGTTGAACATGAAATACAATTTTCGAGAATATCATTCGAATTTAAAGCCGAGAAAGACGTATTGCTGTCGTCACCATTTACACAGCGAGTCATTCTTCCTGTTCCATTCTCTCACATGCGCTCGTGCTTCTGGATTCAATTCATATTGGCTTTCGTTGATTGAGTTTGAAAGCTTTGATTAGCCCCATTACAGACCTGCTTCTTGGCCACTAATGAACGGCTTGATTAGTATTCTCCTTCTATGACTGGGTTGTGTTTGGAGGGTGGACTGGATCTCACTTGTCCCTGGTCTTTTGAGTCTCCCACATTCCCCTTGGACATGTGTCCCTCCACCACCCCACGTCCAGGGACACACTATCTAGTGCGCTACCCTCAGGGTCAACCGTGAGTTTGGTGTATGTATGCAGTGTGTTTGTATGCAATGCGTGTCTATGCAGAGTGTATGTTCCCAGGGCTTTATCCCACCATGTCTCCCTCCCGATGTTTCGTCTCCCTTATCTTCCCCTCTCTCCCCTCTCTTTCTGCTGAGCGAGCAGCTTGCACGCGTCGAGTGCGGGGGTGTAGTGGGGTGGCGGTTTGGGATACAGGGTGGGGGGTGCTCGCATGTGGCAATTTCCCCTCGGTTAATGACAACAAATGTGCCAATTATGTTAATGACTCTCCTGGTGCCAATCAGGCAATAATGAGCACCGTGAACACATCTGTCTGGGAGAGGAGCACGGGGTGATGAGGAGGTGCGGGGGTGGATGAGGAGGTATGGGAAAGAAGTGTGGGTTGAGGAAGAGGTATGGGAGAGGAGCGGGGGTTGATGAGGAGGTGTAGGAGAAGAGCGGGGATGGATGAGGTGGTGTGGGAGAGGAGCGGAAGTGGATGAAGAGGTGTGGGAGAGAAGTGTGGGTTGGTGAGGAGGTGTGGGAGAGGAGCAGGTGTGGATGAGGAGGTGTGGGAGAGAAGCGTGGGTTGGTGAGGAGGTGCGGGAGAGATGCAGTTGTGGATGAGGAGCGGGGGGGGTGGATAAGGAGGTGTTGGAGAGGAGAAATGGGTGAATAAGGATGTGTGGATGATAAGCGGGGTGGATGAGGAGCGGGCATGAATGAGGAGGTGTGGGAGAGGAGTGGGGGTGATTGAGGAGGTGTGGGGTGTGGGGGTTACGTGGCTCTGCCAGTAAGCTGTGAGTCTTTGTGTAAGTCTGTGTTAAGGACGAGCTTGAAAATGTGCAGGGTGGTAGTCTATTATGTGTGTGTATGTCTGTGTGTGTGTTTATTATTGGCAATCAGTCCTCCGTCTCCAAACAGCGTGGCCGGGAGGGGTGTCACGGCAGATTGCGGGCTCCTCGCACGCGGTGTGTGACCAATCACGGCCAGTTGGGTGTGGGAGTTTGGGGGTTGCGTGAGGATTTGTTTTCCCGCGTTCCTCCCTGGCAAAACGCTCTGCTTTATTCATAATACTGTGGACCCGGTGTTCTGCCTCCCCTTGGGTCCCGGCAGGTGAAGGGCAAAATAGCTGCTAAAATGGAGGTTCACTTTCCCAATTGGTATTGGTCAGTATCGGGGGGGGGCGGATCTTAGACCAACTCCTAATGAAAAGGAAGCGTCTGAATGAGTCCACAACGCCAGGTGACTCCATTTCCAAGACGGAAGGGCGTGGAATTAATTCAGCTGCTCACTGTTAATGGCCCATATGGATTCCATCATTCTCATCTAATCCAGATCATCACAATGATGAGATAGTCTACGCTCCACTGAGTCAAAACATTGTTACATTCAAGCAGATTCTTAATGGGCCCTGCCAGCCTGTCTGCCGGCCTGATTGATGCTGTTCTATAGAGGATTCCACCAAAGCAGAATGTGCATGTAAATGGTGTCAAAAACACTAGAACGTTGACCGTAAATACATTTTTAAATGTTGTTTTTATTATTTTTAGCATCTGGATTTAAAAGAATATATACTTTTTTTTACTTTTTAAAGCTGACTGTGCGTTAAGACAGTAATGTAGTAAATGAGTAATTATGAAATACATTCATAAAGAATGCATGGAAATTCTAAGGTTTGTATTACCTATTGTAAACCAAGAGGTTTGAAGACTGAATTTGTATTCTATTTACGTTGGTGATCAGTTTATAATTGTAATAAGTCAACACAGGGGGTTGTGGTATATTGCCAACACACCACAGCTAACAGCTGTGTCCAGTCATCTGTAAAGTACACTTAACTGTGTTATATTGGCCATATACCACACCCCCTCTGGCCGTACTGCTTTAGTCACTTCATTCAGCCTGCAATCTCAGAGGCTTTGTGGTGCCATGTCTTATACTTGAATTGAGCTGATATGTTTGGCTGTGCCGTCTTGCCTCTGTGATGTACGGTTCAGATTACAGGAAGGCGTTCCATGTAGCAGGGCCGGAGTGGGCCAAGGGCACAGGGCAAGGGGAGGTGTGTGTCTCAGGAGGGAGACAGCAATGTCCTGGAGGGATAGGGCCAGAATAACCTGCTCGGTGTCTCGGGGTACCCTGGTCCAATCCAATCAACTCCTCTCCACCCCCCCAGCTGTGTCTAACTGGCCACACACACACGGACACAAACTCTAGGACGCTTACCAGATTTCCTTCTAACACCTGGGGTTCTTTTGTCTCAGCTTTGCCGTTGGGAATTGTGCTGGCAACTCTCGATAATGTCAGAATGCTTATTTACTCATATGCAATTTTTTTATTGTTCAATCCACAGCACTTATCGCAATTCAGTACTGTGCTTTTATTGCAATTCGATGTTCCAAGTATTATGTCTGTGGCAGAAGTGTAGGAGAGCCATGACAGAAATAGTTTGGATCAGTCATCATGGAAAGGAAACGATTGGAAACGATTGAACCCCCCCCCCCCCACAAAAACAGCTTTGTACAACCCAATATTTAATAAGCTCTGAATTTCTCAGCCCATGAATTTAAAGTTAGTATCATCTAAGGGCAGTTCCTAAATAACCGGCGTGATGTTAGATGTAACAACGGGGCATTAGTTGTGTCTGGTGCCAGTCAGTTATCAAGGGTTTGGATTAATGCATGTTTTTGTAATTACATTCTCGATAAAAATACGGCACAGATTGACGTTTTTTTTGGTCTGCGCCTGAACATTATATTGCAACATTTGTTTGACTTTGGTTTCCGTGCGGTTGCAGGTCTCAACCATTGTACATTCCCACCCTGGCTCTTAACCCTCCCCTCTGCTTCCATCCCTAGCCTCAGGAGCGACACCCCCACTGGGTTATGGGCTTGTTCCCACTTCCCCTGTTCTTCTTGGTCTCTTTCCAAACCGACGGTCTCTCGATTTCTGCTGATTTTGCACAGTGGGGAGGAGCCCGGCTTTTTATATGAAGGTGGGGGTGAAATTCACACCTGCAGAATGACGTTAGTGGATGTTTGTGTTTGCAGTAGAAACGTGTAAAAAAAAAAAAAAAACTAGTGTCTGCCTGAAAGATTTGGATGTTGCTCATTAAAATCGTACGGCACAATTAAATGATCAGTCACATACTGCACTCAAAAGCAGAATTCTGGAAATATACGGTACGTGCATTTCATTATCACTGGTCATGAGTGAGAATTGTATTATTGACTGAAATGGCTTTCTTGCTTTGCCTGCCTGAAAGAGACAACAAAAAAATGTGACTTAGCTGTTCAAATAGAAATAACTGAAACCCCAATTCTTGCAACTCCACTGTTGGGAAGGGAATGGACCTGTAGTTGGTTTGGGGTATTATAGAGAGCTCAGCCAATGTCTCAGTAAGCCTGTGTCTCAGTCCGAAGCCCGTGGATCAGTTGCTCTGTCACTCACGGCACTGCCAGTCCGGTCCCCTATCTGAAATGGCTTCCACAGCTATGATTCATGGCACGGAGTCCAAATTAGGAAAGCCTCAATTTCTGCTCTCTGCAAGCGCTCCCTCAACTACGAGACGCGGCATTCAAAGAGGAAAGCCTGCTGTCACAAGATGGACACCAACGTTGTCCCAGTAGCGTTAGTTAGAGCTAGCGGGGTTAATGGTGGCGGATATTTATTTAGATTATTGGCTAATCTGGGACAGCCAATCCATCTGATTTTGACATCTCCACCTCTTCTATCTCTGGCCTAATGGTACATTACAATGTCCTTGTCCTTATCTATTTATTTGTATGACTCACACTCCATACGAATTAGCCAGTAAGCCAGGTTTATGGGCTGTGTGAGGCTAAGCTCCTGCGTGTGTGTGCGTGTGTGTGTTCAGGTGTCATTAATGTGCAAGACACATTCCATATATCTTTTATCTCCTTTGGATCACTGCCGGCATTTCCACTGGTGTCATTCAGCTTTTATTTCACTCCATGAATGTAGACACTCTTCTCTTCCAGTATGGACTAATAAGCTTCCACCTTGACACGGCCACACGTGTAATCACATCGCCATGCGTCCCCCCGGGGTGGACGGGCAGGTTGTGAACTTTGACCTCGTCCGGAACGTCTAACTGGCACACCCCCGGACCCCTTCCACCGCATTGCTTTCTAAATCTTGGAATGGAGTTTGATTGGCGCTTCTACGTAATGTCGTTCAGAACAACTGTTGTCGTGGCGATGCATGTAGCATGTCCTTCTCTTATGTCCTGTTATGGGAAACGGTCTCCGCAGAAACAATCCATTCCCACAGGGCTGCTGTGTATGCTGTTTACCTCGGGGTCAGAACCACTGATCTCAATGAGAGCCAGGAGGTTGGGTGGATTTCCATTGGAGGAAAACTCACATGGAACAGGCTGTGATGGTAGTCCGGAAGAAAAACAAAGAATTGACCTGAAATTCCATTCCAAGACATTACGTTTAATAGTTTCAGGCATTTAAGGTGCTTGCCGTAAACCATTTGACAGACTCAATTTACGGGAGCTTCAGCAGGAACCAATGAAATTCAGGAAATAAATGAATAGTGTCATGAATGGCACCACCCCCCACACCCCACCCCCCCAACCCCCGGTCCTTTTTTCTTCTTCTCCTCTACTCCTCCTGTCCTTTCTAATAGTTAGTTCGCTTTCCCTTCCCCCCCCGCCCTCTTCCTTATTTCCTTCCCTCCCTCACACAACCCTCTCTGTTTGTGTCCTCAGGTGGAGTGGTTGAAGAACGAAGAGATAATTGATCCGGCCGATGACCGTAATTTCTACATCACCATTGACCACAACCTGATCATAAAGCAAGCCAGACTGTCAGACACCGCCAACTACACGTGTGTGGCCAAGAACATTGTGGCCAAGAGGAGAAGCACCACAGCCACTGTCATTGTTTATGGTGAGTTCTGTCTGTGTCCACCACATGGGTTTGGAACACTCCTGAGCGTGAACGGCCGTCTTGGATCCATTTAACCTCTCCGGTTGTAATATATATTTATTGACTGACCAGGACGTATGTGTGTAAGATTCACCCTCCATCTTAGTATAGTTCTTCATTGTCTCTTGCATCAAGTCATGTATGTACAGGGAGCAGGTATCCTACCAGTTAAATACATTTGAATCTATTTTTAGGCTGTCAGAGTTAATTACTTCAAGTTAAAAAAAAATTACATTTTATTTATATCAATTAACTTGTATGAAAGAGTTGAAAAATATACTAAAACCATCCAAATTGTTTCACTTTGTAAAAACGAGGTAGCAAAGATTAAATAAACTATGATTTTTTTAAGCTAATTTTGCCAAACGTCAATATAAATGTAATCATTTCTGAACAGTCAATCAGAAATTCCGGCTCACTTTTCAGAAATTGACAAATTGAGATTGATCACGAATAATCATGAACAATTTGGCAAGTTAACTGAATTGTTTCACTCAACAATGAAAAATGTTCCTCTCTCCATGAATCGGCCGATGTTCTCTAAGAACCCAGTATCAATCAGCACAATCAAATCTTCAAAATCAACCAGACATGGTCTTTTTTACGGATGGTACTATACTGCTTATCAGCAAGTCAAACCTGTCTACAGCAGCAAGCAGAAACTACTGATAAACTGGCAAACGAATTACAGTACCTCTCCCAGTAACCATAAACAACACTTATTACCAAGCAACCATAGCACGCTTTCCCCTAATCAGCACGATTAGCCAACCAAACCTCCATCTGGTCTGTGTAATGAGCCTTTTCATCCAGCCAACATGCTCTCCGTAACATGCCTAATGTTCCTACATGACCCTTGACCCTTCCCACTTAAAATCCTCCAATCCCGAGCCAGATCCTATCCTGGGCCTTTGAGTGTTTGTGTTCCAAATGTCTGAGCACGATAGTCCGGGATCCGGAAACAAAGGGTGAAATCCTGGGCGGAAACCTCTCCTTACTCCTAGAGTGTGCTCACCTTCACGTCCATTCACTGTTTTCAAAGCAGAGGGCCTGCATTGCTACCAGGATCAAGCTTTTATTACCCCACCTCAACTGGTTTAGTGCTTTTTCGGGGGCCGATTTTGACTGACTGAACATGTCTGAACGTCAGGATGTGTGGAGACGTACATCCTGGATGTTTTCCCTTCAGCACCACTTGCACTTTACAAGGGAGCATATTGACCATTGTGGTTATTAATATAAAGGCCTGCACAAGTTCAGAGTAGGAGAAATAAAAAAACGTCCGGGAGGCGTATTACCCTTATAGTTATGGAGTGGTTTCCTGCGGGCTACAGAGGAATGTTATTTAGCAGTAAGAGATGGGTCAGCTGAATCACTTTCCCATTTATAACGGAGGTGTTCTGCACCTGCTTCGCTGTAGGCCGCTCAACTAATCTGCAATTCAAACAAGAACAAAGCAGTAATCAGAAGCTGTTTTGGTGCGGATATGGCATTGCCATGAATAAAAAAAATATTAGAATAATGTGTCAGCGCCAATTTCAGATCCCGTAAAACAACAATTATTTTCAGTAGGGAGTGAACATTTAATTTATGTTTAAAAGACACACTTTATACCAATATTAAATGCCATTATTCATCCACACGAACATTCATATTTCCTTTTTAGAATGATCCTGTATGTTGGCCCCAGGTAATAGCTAGCATTTTGGTTTATGAAGACAAAATATCTTATAATTAACCCCCAGAACCAGGATCCAACTAACCCCCAGAATCAGGATCTAACTAACCCCCAGAATCAGGATCTAACTAACCCCCAGAATCAGGATCTAACTAACCCCCAGAATCAGGATCTAACTAACCCCCAGAATCACGGTCTAACTAACCCCCAGAATCACGGTCTAACTAACCCCCAGAATCAGGATCTAACTAACCCCCAGAATCCGGATCTAACTAAGCCCCAGAATCAGAATCGAGCTAATCCCCAGAAACCCAGTCCATCTCACTGCGGTCTAAGACTCTGTTGCTCTGCGTTTGACAGTCTTTCTTCCCCACAGCTTATACCAATCCACTTGAGCAACGTGAAAATCCCAGTCGAACCTCGTTGAATCTCCCCTAAAAGAATCAGGGACATTACAGGGATTATTTCTAGTGGCAGCCAATCCAAATGGAATAAACTTCCACACACTTCTGCATACACACATACCCTCACATATGTGCATTCACACACACATTCACGCGTATGCATTCCCACAAACACTCACACATGTGCATTCACACACATACACACACACTTGTGCATTTACACATACACACACACATGTGCATTCACAAATACACTCACGCATGTAAATTCACACACACACTCACACATGTACATTCACATCTACACTCGCAGATTTGCATTCACACATACACTCGCCTGCGTACATGCACTCGCACACACCTAAACACACACAGTATTTTGCCTCCCACCGTTGTACGCAGGGGAGTGTAGGTGATTGATTGATTTTTGCCGGGTCTGGTCTGGGTCAACCTGGTTAGTTGGAACCTAACTACCTACCAAGCTGTCTGTTTCAGGCTGTGGTGTTTGCACACTTTGGAGATTGTGTCCCAGGTCCTGTATGGCTTTGTAGGTAGGTTATTGGTCCTGCAAATGCCAATGGCTGTGGGTTCAATATCCCCCAGTGTCACCATAAAAAAATATTTGAATTCAATGGCAGTAGGGCGAGTGCCTTTGGATTGAAGTGTCTGCTAAATTGCATATAATGTTTTTATTGAGTCGTACTGAAGCCAGTTTCTCCCGCAGGGCTTTTGTCACTGCCACTTTAGAATAGTTCTTCAACCCAGATTACGTTTTTCTGTGCATTTTCTGAGAGCTGCCATTGTGGGCCCAATGGGTGATGGGAGGCTGTTATAGTGGTGGAACTGAAAGCAGTCGGAGAATGTACGCTGCTGACTAATGAGTGCTGTAGGGACAGTGGAGGGAAAACAGAAGCAACGGAAAGCGTCAGTGTGAGTGTCTGTGAGTTTGTTTCGCGTGCACTCGCTTGCGTGCGCGCGTGTGTGTGCGAGTGTGTGTGCATAATGGGCAGACGACTCTAAGGCAATACTGCTGCGCGAATCAGTCATTATCGCCGTTAGATACGAGAGCAGAGTGGCGGAGGAAGCTTTGATGTCTGCTCATCCTCTGACGACTCCATTGGAATCCTTCCTGCTTTCCATCTACAGTTTTCTGTCCCTCTACCTCTCTGTTATTATGTCTCTGTCTATGTCTGTCTCTGTATGTCCCTCTATTATGTCTCTGTCTATCTCTGTATGTTCCTCTATCTCTCTGTATGTCCCTCTATTATGTCTCTGTCTATCTTTGTATGTCCCTCTTTTTCTCTGTATGTCCCTCTATCTCTCTGTATGTCCCTCTATCTCTCTGTATGTACCTCTATCTCTCTGAATGTCCCTCTACTATGTATCTGTCTATTTCTGTATGTCCCTCTTTCTCTCTGTATGTCCCTCTATCTCTCTGTATGTCCCTCTGTCTCTCTGTATGTCTTTCTCTCTCTCTGTATGTCCCTCTATATCTCTGGAGGTCCCTCTATTATGTATCTGTCTATTTCTGTATGTCCCTCTTTCTCTCTGTATGTCCCTTTACCTCTTTGATATTATGTCTATGTCTTTCTCTGTATGTCCCTCTATCTCTCTGTATGTTCATCTATCTCTCTGTATGTCCCTCTATCTTTCTGTATGCCCTTCTATCTCTCTGTATGTCCCTCTATCTCTCTGTATGTCCCTCTATCTCTCTGTATGTCCCTCTATTATGTCTCTGTCTATCTCTGTTTCTGTATGTCCCTCTACCTCTCTGTATGTACATCTATTAAGTCTTTGTCTATGTCAGTCTCTGCATGTCCCTCTATCTCTCTGTTATTATGTCTCTGTCTATGTCTGTCTCTGTATGTCCCTCTATCTCTCTGTTATTATGTCTCTCTCTGTCTATGTCTGTCTGTATTTCTGTTTATATCTGTCTCTGTCTGTCTATGTCTGTCTGTATTTCTGTTTATATCTGTCTCTCATTTTGTATCGGTTTCTGTCTCTCTGTCTTTAGGAAGGCAGTTGAGGAATGCATCCGAATAAAGGAAGGCTTTTAGGCATTGAGTGAGAGCTACTTCACATGAATAATACCTTAATACTCCCATGTATCAAAAACTGTACCAAACACCACTGCACAGCACCGAAAACACACCCAAATACACACACATAAAAAACCTAATTGACCTCTCCAGCCTAAATGACGCTATAAGATGCTTTGAAACATGGCCTTCAAATGCCTGAAATCCGTTGCCGAAAAGCCATTGGGTCAATCGGTAAACGTGAAACATAGCTAATTTGCTGTTCATTGCTTGCATCTCTGCCACTTTTAATCGGATCTCTCTAACATTTGAGTTGGTGCATTTTTCTTCTTATTGGAATTATTACACCTTCCTCAACAAGCACAATATCTACTAGATTTTTTTTATATGGTATTCTTTCTTTTCAGTAAAACCATTAGCTTGCTAGCTCAGATGAAATACGTAATTTTCCTAAATTAGTTGTTAGAAAGTAGGGCTTATATTTGTATGTCCCGGGAATTGAAGTACCTACCTCAGTTCCTACCATTTGGAGCCAGTCCTCAAGGTAGAGTTGTTCGCTAAAATAAACAAAGACAAAAATGTTACTTAGCAAAGTCCCTCCCACAAGACCAACTTCCAGTCCAAGGTGTTCCAGGCTCATGTGCGCCCCGTGCTATATCCTGGGTACAGGGTCTAAGCACATTTAAGCGTGTGAGCCTCAGCAGTGTATGTGTACACGTGTCGGAAGCGAGGGGCAGCGGTGAACTAGCTTCGACGGCTCAAGAAAAACGACTGTGTATGAAGCAGCTCCCTGTGAGGGAAGTGTAATGGGCCATGCACATGTGGAGGCAACAGAACCGCTGTCAGCCAGAACCAGGTCCTGAACCGGAAGAACCTAGGAAGCGGAGACACCAGAGGATACAGCTGCTATTTTGCCGCCCTACAACGGCTGGGCCCTTTGGCTTCTATGGAGACCCTTTAAGCCACTCGTTACATCAACTTAAACGCCAGGCTGTTGTCCAGAGTGCTCACGTCAGCGAGGGCCCTGTGGATCTAGCCTTATCCGCTCATCCACTGGTGCATAATGCAATGTCTCAGACACACACTGGAGAGATTTAGAGGAATTTTAGGGATATGTTTTACAATTATTGGACAATGAACAACCTGAAATGAAATGATGCACTGAAATGTATGCACTGTTTAAATTGTGGGCTATCTACATGAAACAGAAGTAGAAATCAGGTGTCATTTGGTAAGTATAGACCCTGCCACACAAATTGATTTTTTTGTTTACTGTTTCTTTTATTCATCCCTCCAATTCTTCTCTAGGTTTCTTCTCTACTAGGGCGTTTGTCCTAACCACTCTTGTATGTACTGTCTGTGGTTTTAAGTTGGCTATCTGGGTAAGCACTTTGTGACAACTGCTGCTGTAAAACCAACGTTAAAACATTTTATTCAATTTTTTTTTGTTTTGTTACGGAAACACATTTGAGACCTACCGTCTAAATGCAGTTCAGTGTATAAACGTGTTTCCCGTAGAAACATCAAATACAAAAAATGGGGCTGTGGTTCTAATATGGTACCAATACACTTCTTAGAACCCCGAACCCAGGGTTACCTAGTCGTGTGTGTGTGTGTTTGTGTGCAACTGTGTGTGAGTTAATTGGCTCTGCGCTCTGTTTCCACAGTGAACGGTGGCTGGTCGACCTGGACGGAGTGGTCTGTGTGTAACAGTCGCTGTGGCCGTGGTTACCAGAAGAGAACCCGCAGCTGCACCAACCCGGCACCACTCAATGGGGGGGCCCCTTGTGACGGACAGGCCCTCCAGAAACTGGCCTGTACCTCCCTCTGCACCGGTACCTGGTCCCGTTATTACCTGTTTCCCTCTACTATTTCAGAGGCTGTACTGCGTAACTAGTGTTGCAGGGATGGTCCACCTGCTGTGGTGTGGTACGGCATGGTACTGGGTCCTGGGTTCTGGCCCCCCGGTTATTGGGTCTTTAGTCCTGCTCTTTTGCTGTTGCGCTATTGGATAGTGCTAGGTCCGGTTGTGTTCTCCCTTCAGAACCAGATCAGCTGTTGATATTGCACCCAGGTGACCAGCGTGCCTCTGTCCCTCCTTACAGTGGACGGGCTCTGGACGGAGTGGAGCAAGTGGTCCACCTGTGGTACCGAGTGCACCCACTGGCGCCGGAGAGAATGCAGCGCTCCGGCGCCCAGAAACGGAGGCAAGGACTGCGAGGGCGTGGTTCTGCAGTCCCAGAACTGCACCGATGGACTCTGCATGCAGAGTGAGTTCACATCTTCATCCGGGACCCGTTACGGCCTTTGTTCCTCCTCCTCCCGGCCTTCTTCCTCTTCCGTCCTCCTCTCCATCCCCCTCTTCATCATCCAGACACTGTACGACTGTTGCACCTCGGTACATGGACTGTTCAGCGAGAGGCCGTGAGGTCAGCTACATCGTTGGTCACCTGTTTTGGCAGGCCCGTAAACATTTTCCAGCCCAGGTCAGTGTAGGGATCTACGAAATTCAGCCTGAGAATTGTATAATAGCTGCAGATAATACAACATTTAGAAAGAGTTAGCTATGATCTTATAAATTAATGACACCTCTATTATGGCTGGTTTGTAATTGCCTTACAGATTTTATGCAAATGCAAGTAGAAACTATAAAAAAGACAATTATCAGACACCTTAAAATGGATCTTATTAAATGTGAATAAATCTTAAGAAACAATGTTAGCTTACCAGTGACATATACTGTAGACCCTGCTATATAAATATGGAATGTAAATACGTGCATATGCAGGATATAAATGCAGTGCTGGCTGAATAAGATGAGCTATGCTACGTAATACACTATGAAAAAAACTATATAAATAGCATGAAAAGGCAGTATATGGAAAGGTATTTTACAAGTGGGTCAAACTCTGGAAAGTGGGAGTGTTGATGTACGATGCTGAACTTTGTTGAGTGTCTATCAAGCCTCATTGGACTGGGTTAGCATGACATCTTGTATCTTTCTCACCTAAACCGCTTGTCATACAGAATGTGCATGTGTTGTTGTATTCCTTACACTTGTACCCCATAATAAGACTACCATGGATCAAGTCAGAGGTTTAACTTTACAGCTCAGTGCTTACTTGAGGATCAAGTCTTTCCTATTATAGACTCCATGCCGGTAAGTGGCTAGCAGGCTTTCTTTCCCTGGGAAGTTTGACGTGAACATAATGACAAATAATGACTACTTACCAGCTCACATAATTACCAATCCCTCTAGAATTATGGTGACCTTTGACCCGAGTAAAATGAACAGCAGCCCTCTATACATTGGAAAGAGTGGGCCTCAGAGTCATAACTACATACTGTAGTGTGACTCATTTCCAAGGGGAAAGCCATTAGATGTTGACGGCGGTAAAAGTACCCTGTTACTGTTCGTCTGTAATTACGAAGCAGGGATTTGACTGCGAACGTTAGGAACCAACAGAAAACACTGGTTCGCCGTTTGTATTCCCTCGTTTCAATGAACAAATCGCACAAAGACAATCTCATTTAATTGAGGTTATTTCTTCACAATCACAACGCCCAAACATTTTGTGAAAACGCGCCAATTAAGATATGTATATATTTTTCATCCTTGAGAACCGGAGCAGTATAGAATAACATTCAACTCAAGACGGTAGTAATACAACTTAGTACAACAACGTGACAAAATAATTCCTAAACCACACTGCACTTCTGCGGTGTAACAGGAAGCTATTACATTACAATTTTAACCAACTAGGGACATCCCCACAAAAAGGGTGAAGTGATGCATTTTTGCAACGTTCCATAAGAGGTTTCAGCATGAAAAATATTATTGTTCTACAAAGTCCCTGTGAACCAGACTTTAGGAGTGAGACACGCTTTAGAAGACAAGGTCTCCAAACGGGGTCTCTCCAGCTGTGTAGGTGAGGTGTAAGTTAAGCTTGAGGATTTCCCCCGTCGCCCTCTGAGGTGCTCCAGTGGACGCTGTGTATCATGGAGAAAAGCGGCATGGAATTTTACATTTGTAAAGACATAAAACCTCTAATGGATTTGACACGTTTAATGGAAATCTAATAAATCCATGCGTGTAGTTAGAAGAACCTTAGAAAATCCTACTCCAGCACTGCTCTCGCAGTATATCCTAATCGTTTGTCTTACCATGCATTTATTGTACATTATCATTTAGATTATTTCCACCGGGAACTGTTTCAGAGGGTCGTACGATGTGCCTTATTTCTTGAATGCACAGCACATCATTTAAATCCTGTCCAACCTCGGTAGACAGACGGGGAGTTTGCACCAACATGTAGCGCGTTACAGTAGATATACAGCCTTGTTTCACCACATTGATTTGTTTGTGCTTTTAGAGGCCTTATCCCTGGATATGGCTGCACTAATGACGGTTTTCTCCAATATTTAGGAGAAATCAATGAGGCTTAAAAGCTTGCAGCACCCTGAATATGACCCTAAAGGAATTTTGCATGTAGACTATATCTCCCTCTTTTCCAATGGCTATTCAGGTTTAAAATCTTTGTAGATACTTCCAATGTTTTCCTTAGACAAAATAGATACGCGCTTCTATTCTTTTTTTATCAGATACCGTCCAAGCTATTAGTAGATTATGTCTATGTTGCTTCTCTCAAAATAACATAATTGTCTCTTTAGTTATGTTAAGTCATCCGTAAGCCTGCTGTGGCTATTGAAGTGCTTAGTCTGATGGTATAGGTCTCAGGAAAAACATCTGACATCATTTACATTCAGCGCCTGATTGGCTAGATGGTGGTCTTGAACATTTCCTTTGTAGCTAGAGAGCCATTTAAGACGTTCACAGGCCATGGCAATGATGAAATCAGAAGACCATATTATTTTGGGTCCGTAAGAAGTAAGAGGTAGATTGTTGAGTGTAATTCCCCTTTAATAGAGCAGTTTCTTTTTAATTGCTCAAGAGAAGAAAGTCCTAGTGTAGCCGTGGTTCTGTACTGCTGCACACTTCGTGTCTGTAATCACAACTAATAAAAACAATGTTCCTGCTCTACATGTACTCTACATCGGCCAGTCAAGACATATTTCTGTCGACCCACAAGATGTTACCATTAAGTTTTGGAACTGTCTTTTAGGTCTAGGGTCTTCAGGTGACAATGTGATGTAGTGCATTGGGCAGAAGGGTTCATTCCAACAGATACAAATTCTAAGATAGAATTGGAAAGCAGTGCAGTAAAACAAAAAAGATTCCCCTTTAAAGTAGCAACTCCTAAATTATAATTTTTTTATTTCTCTTTTTCATTCCCATGAAATTAGACACAGACCAATATGCCGGGAGGGTTTTCTTTTTAAATGGGATGTTTTTTTGCTTAACAAATGTGAACTGGTTAAGTACAGTCTTGCATTCTGAATGATGCCTCTGATTTTCCTCTATAATTGACTGTTCTCTGGCTACCATACCCACAGGCCTTTCCCTGCCTTCTTCCACTTCTCCATCTTAAATCTTTTCCCAATATAGAACCTGAGTAGTTGAAATCCATTTGACCTCCATCTTTTTCACCTCAAGTCATTTCCACTCTTGTCCCGTTTCTCTGTGATTTATATTTAAGGAGATTCTGTGACTTTGCTCTCAGACTAATGTCGTTTTGCATTTAATTTAAGTAAAGAGGAAAACCAACACTGGTCTGCATTTGAGTTGACTATTAGTTGTTTCAGATAGTTTTTTGGCAGGAAGGCAAGAGAGATAGGTTCAGTGGAGTTATCTGAATAAGAAAAGGCCTTAGGCATAAAAAGTACATGCAAGACAATGTTTGTTATAGTCAGAATGTTGATCCACTACAACATTACTACTGGCTACTGCTATGAGGAACTACGAATATCACATCTTGCCTTTATCACACCATTTCATAAAGATTCTTTATTCAGATATTGCACCCATTTACTACCACATAGACATGTCTTCTGCTTGGATAGGTTTTGTGGGTAAAATAGCAACACTTTGCATACTATAACTTTGAGCATTTTGCTAACAAAGAAATGTTTTTAGGTAATGGTGCCATGTTAAAATATAACATTGGATTCAATGTAGGTAATGGAAACCTGTTAAGGTGACATTTAATATGTCTGTCATATAAGCACCCTGTCTTTGCAACATACCATGGTTCGGTAGTAATTGTGCTGGTTTCCTGGAAAAGGGATTTAGCTACTAGATGGCTTGCTCTTAACACTGGTTTGCCATTGAGGAAAGTGACATACATTATATAGAGGTTTCTCTTTTTCATGTCATTTGTTTCCCTTCTGACTTTACTTCTTTTCCTGTAAACTCATTTAACCTTTTGTACAGTTACAGTGTCCATGTAAGATCACATGTATGTATTGCCGAGAGTGAGGCTGCAGCAGTGGCCTCTAGGTTTCATGTCCCCCACATGTCGTGTTTCAGGGTGGACAACCTGTTCTAACGCCTGTTCCAATGACGTTTCAGTGTCATCCTCTTTGGGTTTTCCCTGAAGGATCGTATTGGGGATGTCTGTTCCATCTCACCATCTACGTCTTGTACATTTTACTGAATGTCCCATGTGTCCTTAAGGACTTTGTGTGTGACATTGCTACATGTTGAGCTGGGGTTTTGATAGTCTTAAAGGGACATTTCAGTCAGGTAATAAAATGTTGGCAGTGTTTCTTTCCTCAAAGGCAAATCAATGTCACAGAGGGAACTGCATCCAATGACATTTGCTGCTATAAGCCTCAATTTGCTGTGAACGGAAAAGATAGACGACATCTAATTTCCTGGATTTCCTGGTGTTATTCAGTGCCTTTTTTCTGTTAATTTGGGCGGAGTCCTATAGCTTGGTACACACGACCAATGTCATCTGACATGTTTTCTTATTGACATTGATCTGCTTTTGAAAAATATCATAAAAAACCTTTACTTGAAATTGTTTCAGCAGCTTTGGCCACCGGGGAACGTTCCCCAGTTGAGGCCATGTTGTGCTCCATCAATTATACACAGCCATGTCATTCAAATCAAAGATCTTGTTGTGCTAAATGTGTCTGAATAGAGAAGAGCACTGACTTGGCTAGCCCGGATTTTGCACAGTTGGGTTTGTAATACATTGCCATTTATTTTTCAGTAGGTAAGGTTTAAATGGCAAAGGGAAATGGTTTTCCTTTTCTTTGAGATGTTCTGCATTGTTTGGGATTTGGTTCCGTTTTGATATGATGTGGATTTCACCATTCCCCTCCCCTTTTCTCCTCCAAAGGTTCATTATATCAGCTGTCTACTGAGCCCAAAGCCAACAATGATTTGGGATTTTCATGTGAGTTTTTTTGTGTATTTTTTTATTTTATTAATTTCCCTGTCACCTCCCTTTCATCTGTCTTTTATTTGTATCCTCTTGAGTTCCCCCACCTGTCACACTGCTACACTTCATTCGTTGTACGTTACCACAGCATCTGTCCTTAGAGCGTTCACCTTGATTATTCCAGCTTCTACATTATCATCTTGTGGTCTTGTATTTTGCTATTCAGTGCAGTCAAGAGAGCAGTGTGTGTGTGGATTAAACACTTTAGTGAATGTTGAGCTTATCTCCCAACTCCGGCACTGCTCAGTCCTCCCTCTTCCACTCAACCCCACTATGTTGAGCTCTAGGGGAGCCTGGTCCCAGAGTCTCTGTGCTATTACATTTCTCCTCATGTTGACGTGCGAGGGAGCACTGAGGCCTCCCTCTCACACTCCCCCCGTAAGCCTATTTATTAATCATTAGACTCATTCTTGGGGTTTTGTTTCTGGATAAATTGTCATTTTTAATTTAGCTCATTTCGTTTCATGTGCAAAGAAATCTGTTAATCTTGACGATATATTCACATGCTTACATTCAGTGGCTACTAGTTTTATCATCAAAGGAGGGTTTTGTCTCCCTCCGAGAGATAGGCAACATCCCGATAGGCTGGTGGAGAGGTTGTGGGAGGAGATTGAACTGTTGGAGGAGATGTTCCAAGTCACTGTGGTTCTAGCTGTCCTCCTACTAATTCTTTTAGGTATTGGTGTCATGGAGGAATTATGACTGAAGCAAATGTTTTGCTGAATATTTAGGCAATAAGGCGCAAGGGGGCGGTAGATTGGCCGTGTACCACAACCCAGCGAGGGGCCTCTTGGCTATCGTGACATAACAGGACGAAGAAGAACAGTTTTCCATGTATAGTTACGTCTGTTGTTTCCGAACAGTTAACCGGAATAGTAATGAAGAATTGAAGAACACAAGCAATGTAGGTCCCTCGGTCTTAGATCTGTGACCCATGAAAACCAACAGTAGAAAACTGGCTAGAAAGGTGTTATTCCAAACCCAGTTAAACTGAGGTTCTTTGTCAGAAGAGAGGTGACAGACTCTGGCACCAGTTTTGGAAATAGCTGCTCTTTTGGAGGAAGGTTTTACTGGCAAAGGCTATAGAGTGGTTTTCTTACCGACGTAAATTGAACGAATTTGCTTTTAAGACTAAAACGGCATTTCATGTGGTCTCGCTCACAGTAGCCAAAATGCCCTCTGAGTCAAGCCTCATTCACATTTCATTATTGAGACAAGAAAGTATTCTTGTTACCTTTGTTATTAACGCCAGCTTGGCCAACAGGGATTATCTGAATGGCAGCTAGCAAGTCCTCACAAATTTACACACACACACATCCTCTTGATTCTCTTCAGTTGGTGTTTCTCCATCCAGAGCTCGTCTTACGTTCGTTTCTGTCTGTCTAACGGGATTTAAAGGAAATTCAAGGAATCAATCGTTTCCGTGTCATGCTACCCAGTGGGGCGGGGCAAAGGTTGCCAGGCGATCAGACCTTGTTACCCTCTTCCCCACTGGCTGTGCATCTGCACCGTGTCTTAATTAGAGGCAGGACTCGGTCGATCGGATCAATTATGTCTCCTGACTTGTTTGGGACACCTCATGTTACCTGCCTTCTGCAAGAATACAGCCTTATCTGTGTGTAAGTGTGTGTGCTTGTGTAATGGTGTGTGTCTATTTGTTTCCCTATCTTTCATTAATGTTGTGACATTAAATGAAAACATGAAAAACGGGCACGGTTTGTGAGTTCTTACTTTTAAAATGCTTATTAGTTCGTTTAGTTGTTAGGGTAAATAGGTAATCCACACTCAGAAGCACAGATCATGAAATTTGATAAAAGCCTAACTTTCTTTTACCCTGATTTAACTTTAAAGTGGTCACATTTTACAGACTGAAATGATAGCTATATATTCTTGTAACATGAGATAACACACTATCAGATTTTACCAGGCATTAAAAAGAACAAATCTGACAACACATGGTATGGTCAAACCTGTCTAGAATCTGTCTTCATTGTTATGACAATATTGTATATATCCCTTAGCACAATACATATTTTGTTTAAATACCTGTGCACCGTACATATTTTGTTTAAAACCCCTTACACAGTATATATTTTGTTTAAATCCTTTAGACAATACATATTTTGTTTATATCCCCTAGCACAGTATATATTTTATTTTATTCCCTTAGCACAGTATTGTAAATATTTTGTTAAAATTACCTAGCAGAGTATATATATAGGGTTTCATTTCGCCAGCACAGTATATATTTTGTTTAAATCCCTTAACACAGTATTGTAGATATTCTGTTAAAATGACCTAGCAGAGTATATATATATATGGTTTCATTTCACTTGCACAGTGTGTATTTTGTTTAAAGTACACACTACACCAACTGCCATTACGCAGAGCAGTTTAAAGCAGTTTAAGCTGGTTTAAGGTGGTCCATATTGGGTTTCTGCTTTTATTTGTCCATTTACAATTTGCCATAACTAATTTAAGATTAAGATTTGAGCTGAGAAGTTTCAAAATTGAATTTATTTTGTTTTGTTTTGTTTTGTTTTAACTCGTAAATTGAATTCAGTTTGTTTAAGCAACTTTACTGATATTGTCTTTGTACCATTGTTGATGTGTTTTCTAATGAGAATCTCCCAGAGACGTACTTAACTAGCCAGAGCCAGTGTTGCTGTGTGGATTTTTGATTGACATGAATCTCAACGCCGATAAACGCGTACATAAAATGCGGAGAAATTGAAAGGTTGTGAATTCTTTCCGGCACTGTATATCAAATGAATTTGTGGTTTTGGAAGGAATACCTCTTTTAGGCTTAAAAGTTAGGTTATTTTGGTCAGGTTTAAGGATTAGTTTATTTTAGGTTTAGAGCAATTGTTAGGTTCAGGTTTTTTTTTATAGATTTGGGGATTTTTTGGAATGTGATCGTGTAAAATCCTGAAAACACTGTGTTTTACCTCATGATTCAAATTACTAATTTGTTTTGTTCAAGACATTATTTAGAGAGAACTGGTTAAGGTTGGGAAATGAAAATGATTGCAAATGATCTTCTATCATTCTCGTTAAATTGTCCACCCCTGTTTAATGAGGTGGACACCATCAGATTGTGGACAAGATCAGAACAAAGGATCACACCTTTGATTTATCAGTCCTTTCACCAATCACATCCACAATCACATCCACATGTAAAAAAGCATATGAGTTGGTCTGCCTGTGTTAACGCCACAACATTAGCAGCTGGTATCAAGACATTGCCTAAGCCCGAACCTCCATGTATCTGCGCGCAAACCCAGTAAACAAAAACAGAAAGCAGTTGCAGCACCAACTATGACTCAGCAATGTTCAGATATGTATGTGCACTCCACTTGTAACTATTCTTCTCACCTTTAGGGTGAGGGTCTGAACAGAACAGGAGGGGGGGGGGGTGAGCGCATTTACGAGAATCTCAAAGATCGTCTTTAAGTGTCTCCTGCCCTTCTCTCTATTCATGGCTGGCATTCTAAATGAGATTTGTGGTGAGGGCCGGTTACAGAGTGTGCATATCAAGATGAGATCTTAAAGGTGTCTAGTTGCCATAATGGTTCCAGGCCCCCGGGTGAAGATTCCTCGCGTTCTCCTCCCCAAAGCCAGACCTCAACCATTAGTGTGGGAAATGCAAAACTCACACTATATCAGCATTTTCATGAGTAACTACAGTAGCTGAAAAAAACCTGTGTGTTGACAGTGGCAAGTGTGGCAAGGGTAAAAACTGGTTTGCTTATTGGGTGGATCGGTGGTTACGCGATACTGTTTTGGTGTCTGCTTCCTGTTTACTTATAGCATTTTAGCTAAACCTAACTCTTTTCCTAACCTTCATTCTCATATCCGGTAACATTACTTTTAATATGGCACATTTATTCCCCATTTATTTTTATGTTACAAGGAAACAGGAAGCGACCCATTCTTTTTTTTTCCTAACATGGAACAAGGGAACAGGAAGCCATACAATCTTCCCAGTTTTAATTTTAGTGAAGCCAGTCTTGGTTAATTGTTTTGAGTTGCAACCAATATTTCCAAATAGTGGTTCGGTTTCAACACCCTCCGGCTTTAACCCTCCTACTTGTTTTTGAAGCACTCACCTACGCACGACACAACAGCGTCCAGGGACGACTTTACCCTTCAACCTCTATTTGTTCAAAGTCATGCAGACCACAAACACAGTAGACTGCAGGTTCTCAAGCAGGAGCAACCGTGGTTTTTTTCTCCCTCTAGTGGCTGGAGGTTAGCATTGCCCCCTATGTTTAATTAATGTAAACCTTTTTTGTGGGTTGTATATCCTTCAGTTTCACCCAAAAAATTTCCCCCATCACTCAGTTAGCTTTGTTGCTTAAGGCAGTCTCTCGAGCCGGGATGAGCACAAGAAAACCCTACTGACCAAGCCTTAGATGATGCTAGCCAATTTGCGTCATCCATTGTGCTTTCTGGCCCCTCGTCAGCTAGCTCAAAATAAAAGAGGACCACTTTGGAAGCACCTACCACCTTTAATATGAATCCACTAGGACTGTAGACATGCTGAGAATCAACCTCATCCATCTGAAGGGGTGAATCAATACGCTTTCCCCTGACTTAACTTTAATTGATTTTTAATATTGCATAATTCTGCTTGTGGCAGATTTTGTGTCAAGGGTTTCTTCTTTTCTGCATATTCCAAATAACTGCATATCAACATCTGGACCTGCTAAGTATGCCAGAGTAGTTGAAGATACCAGTGCCACAGAAGTGTTTCAAAGGTCGAACAGCAGCTTTAATGTTGTCCTCCTTAAGGCCCTTGGACCCTTTTAGCTCCAGTTTAGCAGCTCAGTCACCAATCAATTAAAAGTTTATGGGTTCACCTCGTTTTGATTTAAAACGTATGTATGTACATTTTACCAGAAAACTTCTCTGGCCTATTAAATGTTTTAGTGAAATTGCGGAACGAAGTCTGGGTACTCATTAAATAATTTATACCCTTGTTAAATAAAGATTCATGTATTGTGTGATAGGTCTACTCAAATGAGCATCCTTTGCTACTCTGTACTAACAATCTTTGTATGAAATTGATCTTTTCTGTTTTCTGTCTTATTGTTAGTAATACAATTATATTTGCCTGTACCTACACTGACCTCACCAATATGAGATATCAAACATATTGGGGAAAAAAAGGGGAAATTGGTGAAAAAAATAATTTGACAAATGCTCATGTAAATATTATAATACCTATGGTTCCAGTCCTAGCATTTAATTGTATTCCTCCAGCCCTGACATTTATCTAATTTCTCCAACCCTAACCTTCTATTGCATTTCATTCTTCCAACCCTGACCTTCTATTCCATCTCATTCTTCCAACCCTAACCTTCTATCCCATCTCATTCCTCCAACCCTAACCTTCCATTCCATCTCATTTTTTTATCCCTAACCTCCTGTCTCATTGCTTCATCCCATTCTTCCAACCCTAACCTATTCTATCCCCTAACATATCTATCCGCCAACCTACCTCGCCTTCACTCAACTGGCTAGGGTGCAAAGAATCCTGTCCAAACCATTGAAGATAAAGCGTAGATCCTGGTTATGTGAGCGATGTGTTTGAAATGAGGCTTACAGAGATGCGATTTGGTGGATGCATGACTCCCCTGAACCTGTTGGGAGTTGTTGCTACAAAGCAAGGTCAGAATCTTCTAAGGGAGAAGCCACAGAAACTAAATTACAACGAACATCTGTTCCTGCACAAAACAGCCAACTGTTCCGTTAATTTCTAGTTAAATGCGTTAGTCATGTAATAGTTGATGCAAGCTAACCAACAATAAAGTTTTTATGTAACAAACCTGTTTGGATGCTAACTAGCAATTTAATGCAAATAAGTGCTGGTAGGAGAAAGAAAAACCAGGGTCCCCAGGGTCTAACGGTCTGCCTTTACACCCCCCCCCCGTCTGTCACAGCTGCTCCCAGCACGGACGATGTGGCGCTTTACGTGGGCGTTGTCATCGCTGTCATCATGTGTCTCGTCATCTCCGTCATCGTGGCTCTCTTCGTCTACCGGAAGACCCACCGGGACTTTGACTCGGACATCATCGACTCGTCGGTCCTCAACGGAGGCTTCCAGTCGGTCAACATAAAGACCGCCCGCTCCGGTGAGTGCGGTGTTGTGGGGCAAGGGGGGTACTGGTTTACAATTAGCCTGGGTTTCAGGTCTTTTTCGTGCTGTCAGTCCCTTGTATCTCAGTCCATAAAGCACGGAGCGTGAGTTTGTGTTCACATTGGTGGCCATTACGGGAAATAGAAAACCCTGCTTTGGGACGACTGCTTTGATGACTTAAATGTCAAATTGAAAAGGGGTGGATTGGCTGATCTCACGGTATGATCCCTGGGTTGTTTTACCTGTGCTCTTATTGGTGCTTCAACTGCCAGGGAAGTGGTTTGTCTCTTTGTCCGCATTCATTACTTGCTGTATCTTTTACACCGTTTTTTGCTAAGCAATGACACAGTGAAACGTTATTATACTGCATGCCAACACCACCCAACACCACCCGTTATTAAACCAACACCACCCATTGTTTGTTTTTTTATGTAATTAAAATCCTCTCCGTTATTGACTATTTGCTTGCTGGTAAATACTAATGAGGACAAAACAATAATATCTAATAAAAACAAGTAAATACCAAAGAATAGTAAATACTTGCAAATACTAAACAACAAAATAAGCAGTGAATACCAGTGGAGAAAGTGCTGTAAAATTTACATTTGTTAATGAGAGACAATGAGAGCTGCCGTTTTGCCAAAAGTCTGATATGCAATAACAGAAAGAGTCTGTTAATAAAAATATAGTTAATTAGTCATTTAATCTAGACACTAATGCAACCATAATGAATATCCATTATTTAATCATGGCCATAGTAATTTACTTCATTAAGTCTATTTGAAAGTGAGTTCTGCTGAGAGTGTTTTACTGGTTTATTGGATTGTAGTGAATGAACTCTATCCAAACCCTGCTACTATCCTAACCTATACGTCCCATGGTATCATCAAGATGTCTCGTCACTCATTTCTCATAGGTTTCATGTCGTCATTCCATGCTGTAGAGCATGAGGGAACGCATAAAGTAATGGAATTCTGAAAATGAGACCGTGCTCATATAATATTGTGGCGCCAGTCCAACCAAAGCAGAGCATTGACTGGAATGACAATGCCCATTCTCGCGATGTCATTTCCTAAAATTCCGTGTGAATCATATATGAGAGTCTGCTTCTGCCGCTGGGACCAGTTCATCCATTTCCCTGTGTCATGGCAGTCGTTACCCCCGTGTAAACAGATCACACGTGGTCACGACAAGTACCAAACAAATGGCCTCTCTGGAGTGGCAGACGGTCGTCGTTGGATCGGGATTTGAAAAGATGTGGGCGAACTAGCGTGCTGGTCTGTGTTTTCGCTAAACACGCGTCCCGCAAACTGCGCGCGACTGGTCTTTGAAGTGGCCTTCCTGTCAATAGAGTTCTCGGAGCTGTCGGAACCTCTCTGCTCTCGGCTGGTTGTCAGCCTTGTCTCTTAGTGTGCAGGAGAAGAAGACAACGTCTTTATTAACATTCAAATCACGATGTGAAGGAAAGCTGTGGTTTAAAATGCAATGCAATTTGGTCGCCAGCGGCATGTGTTTTCTGCGTGTGTGTGTGTGTGTGTTTGGGCCTGGTGACATTTCCTCAGTGTACTATTAGGATGCAAGCCACTCCGTTGGTGAAGGCACATCTCAGGTTATCGTTAAGGAAGATTTCTGTTCCTGCCTTCTTCTCTTCCAGTTCGCACCAGGCGGTCTGTTGCCTGTTAATTACATTTCAGCGGGGGTGAATTGGCGGAAAGCTGAGCTGGCTCCGGGACTAAACAGGGGAGGGGTGGCAGAAGGAGGCAGGAGAGGAGGAATGGGGAGGGGTCAGACGGAGGTGTGAGGTTTCACAAACACAGTGGCAGAAGAACTCATCCTGTAAATGGAATCCAACATGATCTCATCAAAAACGGCTTATTAACCCAAGGTCCCATATGGCGCCCTATTCTCTATTTAGTGCACTGCTACTCACCAGGATTGATGGGGAAGTAGTGCACTAGACAGTGAATATGTCAGGCAGCGTCCTTTGTTGGCTTCTGACCAACAAAAGGGTGGAAGGGATGATGGAATGATCCTACTCAAGTCGACCGAAACGGGGTACTGAAGGCAAACGGGGTACTGAAGGCAAACGGGGTACTGAAGGCAAACAGGGTACTGAAGGCAAACGGGGTACTGAAGGCAAACAGGGTACTGAAGGCAAACGAGGTACTGAAGGGATGATCGTAGCAAGAACCACCTCGATATCACATCCGCATTTCAAAACACAACCAAAGCACGTTGTTCATTTTCCAATGCATTTGAGCGTTTCTGAGCAACCCTTTGGAAGTACTCCGGGGGTTTCTGGCGAAGCCAAGTCATCTCATGTTTGTTGGACGCACAACAAAGAGGTGAAGTACCGGAGCGGTGGCTACAGGCGTCTTAGGCTGAGCTCCATCTGATGTAAGTAATGGCGTGCGGGCAGAGTCACCCCAAGACACTGATCCGTGGTCAGCATGACATTCGCCACCACTGGGTCTGTTCTGCCCCTGAGGAAAAGGAACCCTGCAGTGTCATTCGGAGCAGGTGTTTCTATCGCCATCATACTGTCAGCCTCTGCCTACCGCGGACCTGGCCAACCAAGTGTTTGGAAAAGAAAGTGTGGGTTTTTTCTCCGGCAGTCCCAATTTCCTCTACTAGTCTTTCTTTTAACCAATCACATCAAGTCAATTCTTCCAAATATGATCTACGTGAATTACAGGAGAAAATAGATTGGCCACCTGAAACTGCGTAACCAGCCCACAAGGAGAGATGTAGTGTTGTCCTCCACACTGGGCTATAGACACACTGGAGACCCAGCGAAGCCCTCGAGGCAGTTGTCAGGGCCGGGGAAGACAATAGAAAAGCAGACTTCATGACATGGAGTGTCATTTCCTATTAAATTAATGTACCAAAACACTGTCTATCCCCGAGGAGCGATTTTACAAGTCAAGTGTTATTCTGATGAATCCTTGCAGCCAAGATAATGCGTGTTAGAAGTAGCCTACATGTTCCTGAACTAGTAAATGCGACAAAAAACAATAGCCACAGGGAAAACCACATGCAGGATTTAAAAGTAACATGCTTAGTAATTTAATTAATTTGTAATTTATGTAGAGCCAGCATTAACTCCCATTGTTTTGACTTTTCCAAGTGCCTTCTGTGTGATCAAACACCTGCAGTTTAGTTTCGCTTAAATTGGAAAACTTGTGGAAACAATGAGTTGTTTATTTTTATGATCATTTAATTGATGGGTCTTATTTGAAAATGTATATTCAATATATACATACAATATACATACAACACTGTTTCCAAAATGGTTGCTGTGTAAAATTAAAATAAAAACAGAATGCAATGGTGTGCAGATCATTTCTCAGACAAGATACCAAATATTGAATTTGAGAAATGCTATTGTTTTTGGACTAATACATGCCCATTTTGAATTCAATTTCAACACTTGTGTCAAAACGTTTGGGACAGGGGCATCTATAACCATTGTTTGACATCAACTCTTCTTTAAACAGCTATGCATATGATTGCAGCAGCTCAACAGTTCCTTTGCCATATCTGTGGCAGACAGCCGGACTGCAGGCAGGCCGGCTTAGCACCCAGGCTATTTTACTACAGAGCCATTCTTATTTTAATACATGCTGACTGCAGATGTTGCTCCAAAACCTGGATATATTGTTCAGCATTTATGGTGTCTTTACAGATGCTAGGTGCACTAATGCACCCCAATACCATCACAGATGCTGGCTTTTGCAGGCTTAGCCTCAGTCCACCCAAAATGAGCTCTGGCCTGAGAAGGTGTTCTAACTTGCGTTTGTGAATGCTGCAAAGTACTTTGTTCACAGACAATGGTTTTTGGAAGTGTTCTTGAGTCCATGCAGTGACATCCTCGGAAAGAAATGTTTTCATTGCATTGCTGCCTAAGGGCCTGAAGATCACGGCTATCCAATATTGGTTAGACATTGCCCAATTTTTCTCCTTCTACTTTTCTAGTATTCAAAGCACTGTTCCCAAGACTTATGAATAATGCAAAATAATATATAACACGCACAATAATATTAGATAAATAAATTCAAAGAAAAAAAAGTTAAGTTCCTCATTAGGCCCATCACTGGGGAGAGTATCCACATAGTGATGTCAGAGTTAATTAGGAGGTTCCAAACTTTAAACGTCTAGGAAACTTGCTCTGTCGCTGTTGTAATGTCCTAACTGAAATAATGAAGTACTTGGCGACAGGGTAATGCTGGTCGTTTCTGCAAATGGATGACAGATGTTCAGTAATGGGAACCATTAGTAGACATTTTGTTTGAGCAAAAACACAGAAACACAGGTTCCAAATCACAATGTTTGACTTTCAATGTTCTTTTGTAATTAGACATTATGAGGGAATAATTGAAAACTTCTCATCTCAAATCTTTGTGTTAAGTGAAGATGATGTCTCGTATCATGGTAATATTTTGTCATGTCTGACCTCTGACCTCCAGCTGACCTGCTGACCTCTCCCCCGGACCTGACCAATGCCGCGGCCATGTACCGCGGCCCTGTTTATGCCCTCCACGATGTGTCCGACAAGATCCCCATGACCAACTCCCCTCTCCTGGACCCCTTGCCCAACCTGAAGATCAAGGTGTACAACTCCTCTGGCCTGGTCACTCCCTCCGAAGACCTGGCGGACTTCTCCTCCAAGCTGTCGCCTAAGGTTACTCAGGCCCTGCTGGACAGCGAGACCATGAACCTACGGAACCTGAGCCTGGCTCGGACCCGAGACCCATCCTGCACCGCCACAGGCTCCTTCAACTCACTGGGTGGACACCTCATCGTTCCCAACTCAGGTACTGGATGGTTTCAGTCAGTTTGCTCCCAAAGTGTCCGCCTGTCCTTTCAGATTTTTGTTATACTGCAGATATTTAACTAGTCTACGATATTAAATGGACCCGGTTGAGGATTCATTGCAATGTTGTATCCTCGTCATCTAATTTAAGATCGTCTGCACTTAAAATCCAGCTGGCATCTGTTGGCAGCTGGTCCCGCTTGGACCCTCAAAACTCCTTCCACTGAATGGTCAGGTTAGGGGGAGTCATTGCCGTCCATCCTCTGGACGCTGTTGTATCCTCACATTAGGGAGGTTGGTTGTGCAGAGTCAAAACCTTCAGCATAAATCCTTTGTGACAGGTAGGCACTCCTCTTCATCCATATGTGACGAATGGAGCAGCTTATTCCAAGGGAGTGTGTACCAGCGGATAAGGAGTACAGCAACCCCCGCTTAATGGATTACAGCCTAAAAACAACTGGCATGGATTATTAGATAATCCCATCTACCTTAATTACTAATACTAAAAACATTGTTGTAAAATACTAGCTGAGTGATTCTATTTGTAATAGAGAATGCAACTGTTTCTGCACAGTTTTGGAAAAAAAATTAAGTTACTTCAAAAGATCTCTTCATATTTTTACGTTTTTTAGTCATTTAGCGGAGAGATCCCGAGACACTTGATACCTAGGGAGACCAGCCCTGCTATTCATTAGTTACTCCATCCTACGCTATGAATCACTTATCAGCAGATGTCTGAGTTTATGCAATCATTAAAAGCGTGTCACATTATATCTGTGCACAGGTTTAACGGCAAACCAACACAAAGGCTTACCAACAATATAGTTTTTCCTTAATTTATTATTCGCTGTCATCTGTATAGTTCCCAGTCTTTTCTACCATGATTCCCCATAAGAGTGGGATCAAGCTGGCCAGGTGTATTAATGTTCATGTTCGCCTGGGCTTCCCTGCTGGACACATGCCACTGTCCCTCCGGATTTAAGGTGCTGCCCTGTGCTCCTCCTTCCAGCGGTTCTGGTTGTGGCCCCCTCCCTTCTCCTGATTAAGTTCACCCTCCATTACAGTCCGTGTTGGGCCCGTGGCACTGCTCAGCACGCTCTGAGCGCTCTGCAGGCTAGCAGTGTAAATGTCAAACCCCCAACGCCGACCCGGGGAATCAACCATCAGATTGGAGACTCCCGCCCCACGGTGTTACATTGGAGGCAGCTCCAGGAACAAATGGGCTCTGATAACAGGACCAGGGAACACTATGGGACTTGTTCTGATGGCCACTTAAGATATTTAACGTGGGGGGGGGGTTGTGTGTGAGTGTGCACTGATCTGATCTGAGCTTTTTTCTCCCTCTGTCCCTATCCCTCCCTATCCCTCCCTCCATCTCCCCCTCCCTCCCTCTCTCCCTATCCCTCCCTCCATCTCCCCCTCCCTCCCTCTCTCCCTATCCCTCCCTCCATCTCACTCCCTCCCTCTCTCCACCCACCTCCCACCCTCCTGAAGGTGTCAGCCTACTGGTGCCAGCGGGGGCTGTTCCTCAGGGTCGTGTCTATGAGATGTATGTGACCGTGCACAGGAAGGACAGCATGAGGTAAGCTCCACAGCGAAGCACAATCACTAAGGTGCTGGAACCTTCTGACTGGCTGGCTGACTGCCTCTTCTAACTGGCTGGCTGCATGTTCCTCTGGCCCCCACACCTCTCAACCAATAGGAAGCTCCGGTATGTAGTCTTAGGATCACTCAGTTGAAAAACTGTTTTGAAAAGGTCAACGCAAACCACATTTGAGACACTTTTATAAATACTCAGTTGGAATATTAAAGACTAGAAATGCAATGCGTACTGTGTGTGTAATTTAGTAGCCGATTCATATTGTCCACAACAAAGCTCAGATGTACTACTTTGACAATGGAAATATGTTTACGTCGGCTCATTTGAAATAGAATGAAAATCATCATGACTGCACGTTTCATATTTTTTGCGATGAAGGTAGCGAAGTGTATCACAACCCTTTTGCTTTATTTACCCTGCCTGTCTATCAGTCTGTCTGAAACTCCTCTTCCTCCTCTCTCCCCTAAGGCCTCCGGTGGAGGACAGCCAGACAGTACTGAGTCCAGTGGTGAGCTGTGGCCCTCCAGGGGCCCTCCTGACCCGCCCGGTCATCCTCACCATCCACCACTGTGCCGAGGCCGACAAGGAGGACTGGCAGGTCCAGTTAAAGAACCAGCTGGGACAGGGCCAATGGGAGGTGAGAACACTGAGCCAGGGCCAATAAGAGGTGAGAACACTGAGCCAGGGCCAATAAGAGGTGAGAACACTGAGCCAGGGCCAATGGGAGGTGAAAACACTGAGCCAGGGCCTATAAGAGGTGAGAACACTGAGCCAGGGCCAATGGGAGGTGAGAATACTAGTGATCCAAGGCATCACTCCGGGTCAGTCTTATTTATATCCCAGCTCCTCTGGGCTAAACATATTGTATTCGCTTGTAGATGCCCGTCCATGTCCTAGACACTCCTGTTCCTGATTCAGATGCTTTTCAAATGGGAAGTGTCGGATCTCCTATAAACAACAAGGTATTAAATTCTCTGAGTTTCCGGACCGCAGCATAAAGCTCTGAGGGGTGAGTAGAAGTGGTTTCGGAATGCATCTGGAACATTCCTGCATTCAAAAGCCCAGTGACCGGAAGAAGACACGATTCGTCACAAAGCTCTTCACGTTCAATATGCCTGCTGTTGATGAAGGATCGATTTAGTGCTGAATTTCCTGGAGGGAAAATCAGAGATAGAGCGTCTGCTGACCAGGCAGAGGTCCCCTGTGCCTTAGCAACACAATCCGGGCACATGAGCATGCATCCCGAATGGAGCCCTATGACCTGCATTTATGATGAAACTAGTGCCCTGCATAGCATATCATGTGTGGGTGGGAGTGAGCGAGGGAGTGAAGGAGGGAGTGAAGGGGTTAGGGAGAAAGAGAAGTGTAATAGGAGCTTCATCAGTGGGAGAAAATCTACTGCGCTGACAGGGCTCCGTAAACACAACAACCAAACTCCATTAGACGAGCAGGATGGTTGAGGAGCGACTATCAGAAGGAATTTGCTCCAGTTCCACCCCTCCGTTCCCTCTTCGCTCACTCCATCCTTTCTCTGTCCTGCCCTCCCATCTCCCTGGGCGTGAGCAGGCTACCTCTGAGACGTCATTTACCTGGGCACACGTCAGTAGAAGGGGGAGCACCCCTGGACCTGACTGGGGGGGCCGTGTTAGGTCGGTTTGTGATAAGACTGTCTGCAGGCATCACTTTGTGTACAAGGCCTTTATGTTGTTATCGCACAGGAACACAATGGTTGCCACCAATTATGCATGCAGACACCCCGTGTGTGTGAGGGTGTGTGTGTGTGTGAGAGAAAGAGAGAGTTAGAGGAATAAATTGCTCGGTGCTGCGGTTTAAATGCGACACAACTTTCCTCCAACTTGGGTACATTAGCAAGTGACAGCTTTTAAGCTCAAGAACCGCCTACATACCAACAACACAGTTTGAGATATTAAACCAAAAACAAAGTTAAAGATATTATACTAACAACAAAGCTAGAGCTTTTGAAACAACAACATCATTACTGCTATAATATTAACACAGTTACAGCTATTAAACCAACAACACAGTTACAGCTATTAAACCAACAACACAGTTATTGCTGTAAACCTAACAAATCATTAAGAGTTATTAAACCAACAACACAGCAAAAAAAAATCATTTTTCCTCTCTCCCAAGAACCCTAGCTAAGTTAACTACCTAACAAAAATATGACATTTACAATTGCATAATATCAACGTTGTCTGAATTTTGATCTTGTATCCTCTATTTGTCTCTACATACACCCCAACTTTTTGAAGACTTATACCCAACAAAAAGACAAGCTCTCACTCCTAATGAGGACACAGTAGGACAAACTGTACCAAAGATCAACTAATGAGGACACAGTAGGACATGCTGTACTAAAGATCAACTAATGAGGACACAGTAGGACATACTGTACTAAAGATCAACTAATGAAGACACAGTAGGACATACTATAGTAAAGATCAGCTAATGAAGACACAGTAGGACATACTGTACTAACGATCAACTAATGAGGACACAGTAGGACATACTATAGTAAAGATCAGCTAATGAAGACACAGTAGGACATACTGTACTAAAGATCAGCTAATGAAGACACAGTAGGACATACTGTACTAAAGATCAACTAATGAGGACACAGTAGGACATACTGTACTAAAGATCAGCTAATGAAGACACAGTAGGACATACTGTACTAAATATCAACTAATGAGGACACAAAAGGACATACTGTACTAAAGATCAACTAATGAGGACACAGTAGGACATACTGTACTAAAGATCAGCTAATGAAGACACAGTAGGACAAACTGTATTAAAGATCAACTAATGAGGACACAGTAGGACATACTGTACTAAAGATCAACTAATGAGGACACAGTAGGACATACTGTACTAAAGATCAACTAATGAAGACACAGTAGGACATACTATAGTAAAGATCAGCTAATGAAGACACAGTAGGACATACTGTACTAAAGATCAACTAATGAGGACACAGTAGGACATACTGTACTAAAGATCAACTAATGAGGACACAGTAGGACATACTGTACTAAAGATCAACTAATGAAGACACAGTAGGACATACTGTACTAAAGATCAACTAATGAGGACACAGTAGGACATACTGTACTAAAGATCAGCTAATGAAGACACAGTAGGACATACTGTACTAAAGATCAGCTAATGAAGACACAGTAGGACATACTGTACTAAAGATCAACTAATGAGGACACACTAGGACATACTGTACTAAAGATCAGCTAATGAAGACACAGTAGGACATAATGTATTAAAGATCAACTAATGAGGACACAGTAGGACATACTATAGTAAAGATCAGCTAATGAAGACACAGTAGGACATACTGTACTAAAGATCAGCTAATGAAGACACAGTAGGACATACTATAGTAAAGATCAGCTAATGAAGACACAGTAGGACATACTGTACTAAAGATCAGCTAATGAAGACACAGTAAGACATACTGTACTAAAGATCAGCTAATGAAGAAACAGTAGGACATACTGTACTAAATATCAACTAATGAGGACACAGTAGGACATACTGTACTAAAGATCAGCTAATGAGGACACAGTAGGACATACTGTACTAAAGATCAACTGAGGAAGTATGCCAACGTACTGAAGTTGGCAAAAAATTTAAAGCTTGAACAGCTGATTTGTCAACACGTCCCTTGAAAACATGGCCTGTAAACCCTCACTTCTATTTGTAGCCCGCTAAAGGTGGCCAGAGTAAGCCTCTTTAGGGCCTTTCAAAACCACGGATGACATTTTCTCAAGTCTGTCTTCATGGTATAAGGAACCTTCAAACATAAAATCTTTACGGATGTTGGCTGAACAAATATCGTTAGGGCTATATTTTGTCACATTTATGTTTATTGAGCTCCATCTAAGAAGTACTGGACGTTAGCTGTCAGCCATATGAAAAGGCAAATTTCACTGCTGCGGTTATAAGAAATAACCGATTCACACAATATTGGTTTAGTACAATCTCATATTGACACAGCTCATAAAAATGCACATAATTCCGGAGGAGGTGTAATTTGGAGCTTGGTAGTAATTTCCAGGGGATAAAACTGCTCCAGTGTTGATGTATCATAAAGTCTTTCCCACTCAGACTATAGATTTCCCGACCTTCAGAATGAGGGATGTGCCATAAAAAAGCTACAACTGACAAGTAATCAAAGACAAACAAGGTCCTAAAGAGCTTATGCACTGCCTGTTTTGCTGGGGTAGTGGGTTCGATTCCGGAGACCACCTACACATAGCATGTGATTGTAAGTCACTTGGGACAAAAGTGTATTCTAAATCACATGTCTATTCTGAATGAGAAAAGGCAACTTCAGATCAAGAACAGGTAGATTCGAGTCACTTTTCTTTCGAGGTTGTTTTCCGAGCCTGCAGCCAAAAAAACCTTCCTAGATAACAAGATCATTGTGTCATTTTCAGAATAATGTCTTTATTTCATTATTTATTATATATCATCATTAAAACCACAACGATACCGTTATAAATATGAAAACATTAGAAGCACCATACCCATGATTCAAGCCTATTGATTAATCGTAGTTTGAGTGAAATAGCCAGGCCTTTAATACAATGCTTTAACAGCCACTTAGCTGTGCACTTCTCCCATCATTTGATTGCTGCTTGATTCCAGTCATCTCTGAGGCCCAATTAATGAGGCTAATGACCAGCTTTAATGCTGCTGCTACCCTGCTTAACGGCCAAAGTCACTGTAAGGCTCATCCTCCCTGTTCACTGTAAGGCTCATCCTCCCTGTTCACTGTAAGGCTCATCCTCCCTCCTCACTGTAAGGCTCATCCTCCCTGTTCACTGTAAGGCTCATCCTCCCTCCTCACTGTAAGGCTCATCCTCCCTGTTCACTGTAAGGCTCATCCTCCCTGTTCACTGTAAGGCTCATCCTCCCTGTTCACTGTAGGGCTCTTCATCCCTCCTCACTGTAAGGCTCATCATCCCTCCTCACTGTAAGGCTCATCATCCCTCCTCACTGTAAGGCTCATCCTCCCTGTTCACTGTAAGGCTCATCCTCCCTGTTCACTGTAGGGCTCATCATCCCT